>JAEMWC010001798.1:0-2500 GCA_016490735.1 Pachyseris speciosa
AGCGAGTGCCATTCTTCCCTCCCAAATACAACTCGCTCTTGCGCATGCGCAAGAAGAACATGTTTACATACCTCACCGCTACAATCTGCCATTAAAAGAATTTTTAAAATAAACCCCCCAGAAGTAAAAAAAAAGTCTTTCTTTTATTTGGCCTCCCTAGTTCCAGGTAAATAACCCTTACATAATATCCGTTTTAGCATAGAGTGTTGTAACATGTTGTAAACAATGGACACGCCTCTGATACGCCCCTTTGCGAAATCATTTACACCTTTTGCCGGTCATTACCAGAAAATATCCTTTCAATAACGCTGACAATTCTTAAAGGCAGAATATACTTGAAATTCTATTCTCGTTATTGAACTAAAAAAAAAAAAAGGCGTTACTGTTTTATAATAATAACTGTTTGTATGTTAGAACTATAGAATGCCCCATAGTGTAAATGGTTTATGAATCTGTAAAACAGGATAATGAATTTGTAAACAAAGAAAATGAATGACGATTAGTTCAAATGAATGTATTTTGTCGTTAATGCATGTGATACCTGCGTTATTGAAAGTATAGTTTTTGGTAATGACCAGCAAAAGGTGTACAATACGTAGCCGTTTTGAAACGATATACCAACACTTTTGTTGAGTTTAATTTTATTCTAATGATCAGCATGTGAATCTTTCAACTGAGATATGTGAATGTACTTTAGATTTTGATCAGTCCTATGGCAAAGTTCATTAAATTTATATATAGCAGTTGTAGTTGTTGCACTTAAGGATGAAACAAACATATTAGTTCAATTATACGAAGCGTGGATGTTCACGAAATATAGATGACCAAACGTAATACTGATAATATAGCGTAGCCCTTGTTGTAGCATTATAAATCGTACATGCATGGCTAGTTGGATATTCGTTAAACGCGAGGAAAACTGAGCATTCACTCTGTAGTAGTTTTTTCAAATTTATTGTAATTTAAGGCGTAACATCCAAAACAGTCTTTCTCTTCATACATAGTACACAGTCGAACCTCCCCTATGATTAGGAGCCTTAAATAAGTGCAATCGATTTAGGAATATGAAGATGATTTCATATATGAAGAAGTTTTCATATATTTCGCAATTATTTATTCATTATTCACTGATTTATTACGAAACAACAAAAAGACCAGCTCCCAGTTGGCTGATTAGCTCAGTTGTTAGCGCACTGCACCCTTATCGCAGAGGTCATGGGTTCAAACCCCGTACAAGCCTGATTTTTTTAGACTTTATTTTCACTACAGTATGGTGAATGACATATGAAATAAATCATATATGAACTGCGGAAATGAAATCAAATGAAGAATGACCCTCGCAGTTGCTCCTGCGAGGATCATTCTTCATATATTCTTAATTTGTTTCAGTATTGTTCATAACTGCGACGATCACTCACATGTTCATTTCTTAACCCTCTGCATACCAAGTGGTCATATATGGCCACAAAAGTACACTACCTATCCAATCCAGTTTTTTTGGATTAGTGATGTGATTCCTGTAGTCCGTAACCGTTTAGTCTGGGAAATGAAAACCTGTAGCTTGCAAAATGAATCCTGTAATTTTTGAAATGAAAATTTGCAATTTGCGAAATGTAATCTATACAGACTTTGTGAAATGAAAATCTGTAGTTTTCGAGTTTCAAAGCACACAAATAAGCAATTTCACGCCGAATGCTTACATTAAACATCCACTCATTTGCATACTGGTAACGCAAAGAGAATTTGCAAATTGAGTTTTTCGAAATTTATATTTTGCTCGAAGTGCAGCAGCCCAGAACGAAGGAGAAATAAATGAACAATTTTTTTTTCTCAGGCTGTCGAAAATCGAAAATTTTTTGACCTTTGGCCGAATAAAGAAGCAGGAGTAAATTTTTTCAAAGACTAACTACGGGCGAGTGCAATTTTTTACAAGTGCTTATTTATCCAAATTGCACGAGAAAAATCATGCGGTTACTTGTTAATAATATTCATGAAAAAATTGCGAGATAGCCTGTCACAATTTTGCAGTAGCAACTCTGATGAGTCAGATGCAAAAATCATTTCACAAATCCTGCAAATATCATGACCCATTCAGTCAAAACAGCAGGTTTGTCAATGTTCTTTAAGTAATTTTAAGCCGCAAAAACCGGCTGAACAGTTATAGACTATAGCATTTAAGGCTACTTTGTTTTCCAAGTATCTATAAAGCGCCATAATCATTACCCTCTGCCTTGTTTGTTTCTTAGCTTTATCTCGGCGTAAAATCGCTTAAGCAAATGGGCTCATAATCTTCGATTACTTCGGTAATTCCATTCTGAGGACACTACTTTTGTCAGACAGACAGCCAAAAAGCTGTGCTTTTCGCATTGTTCTCGTCTTAGAGCTGTTTGTTTGTTTGTTTGTTGTTTTTTTTAGCTGCTCTGTTATTGTTACGGTCGCCAAAGGAAATTCAAAATGTCGGCCATTGTTTTCGCTCGCAGCTCATCGTTTTTCTGAACTT
>JAEMWC010001798.1:12500-47500 GCA_016490735.1 Pachyseris speciosa
GAAAGTTTCTTCAATTAATGATTCTCAGTGGCAAAACATCATCCAGTTATAATGAAGACAGCGTTTGCGAAACCACACGAGCTTTTCGCTCGCAGACTCGTCCACTAAAAAATTATCAAAGCCAGCCAGCCAGCCAACTCATTTCCCTGTTTTAAAACATCCAAACGCTTATTCTTAGCGGTTGAAACAAGTTAAGACGTCAATTTAGACAGCGAAACTAGCTTTGTTGTTTACAGTCCGCTTTGGCAGGACGAAGATCTCTAACTTAATTTAAAAGCCAAAAAAGCCAACAAAAATAGCACAGCGATTGCAATATGAAAGACAATGAACATGTTAAGTGGTGCAAGACCTATCAGCTGGCTTCTAAGTGTACTAAGAACACGGGGCTTATTGAGTTTCAACTCAAACGTCTATACGTAAACGAATAGCAACAGATCAATTCCTAAACAATTAATATGAAAGATGACTCAAACTGCTCATTTTGCAGAGAAGAACCAGAGAGTCTACAAGATTTTTTCTGGTCCTGCCTTAGAATAACCTCTATCCCACATTACCACTAAAAATTATGCAATAAACATCACTGTCGCACTGGGAATAATGCCGGATTCTTAAAAAATAAATAAATAAATAAAAATAATAAATAAAGAAACAAATAAATAAACAAACCATCGCCAGATATATAAATATGTGAAAACAAAGATACTACACCATGGTTTTGTTTGTTTGTTTGTTTGTTTTGTTTTGTTTTGTTTTTTGTTTTTGTTTTTGTTTTTGTTTTTGTTTTTGTTTTCCTATATTTAAAATCGAATTACGAAATGGAGATAAAATCGCTGGCAGCCTCCCAAAAAGGTGGGAACTTCTGAACAACTTATTCTAAGAACATTTTGCTATTTAGCTCTCTTACTTCCTAGGGTGCAGTCCCTCTCACTGCTCATCGCTAACTGAATCTAAAAGGAAACCCTTGTTACAATTTGTTACAAAAGCTGTTACAATCCGATATTATTTCGGGAAAATGTAGGACAATTTTTTTTTTTTACTATGTACAATTATTTTTATGTATAATTGTTTCTTTGTATAACAAGAGGAACAACGTAGTTATATGGGGTTTAAAGGAAGGCGCCGAAAAAGATTGCAGTTCCGTTGACGAAGTCTTAAAGGAAGAACTTTTCAGTAAACACATGGCCCTCAGAGTCATTCGGGCGCACTGCACGAAGATCAGCCAAGCGGCTGCGAGCGCTAGCGCTCCGCAGCCAAGGCCTATTCACGACTACCTACTTAGATATCCCGATAAAGGACGAATTTTAAAGGCTATGACCTGAAAGATAACCCTTTCTGTGACAGTCGATATTCTTATCCGACGACTTGTCAAAATCTGTTGGAAGTAAGAGAGCCATATATACTACGAAGAGACCACTTAAAGCAAATTAAAGAAAGAGAAGGAGTTCAGTTTGCATTCATCCCATGGTCTATTCTGCCGCAGATGTTGTATAAAATAACAAATTCTGAAGATCTCAAGTCTTTTAAAATCTGACATTTGTGGTCCTTATGTTGCTGTTTTGCTGTCATTTGGAACTGCGTAATTATAGCTAAAGAAAAGGTATGATTTATAGTTTTGTTTACAATTTTGGTACAGGCAAAACTGCTTGTCAATTTTAATCATAGTATAATACAACCATGTACCATGGAGATCTCGGCGAAAGTGTGCGGCAACCGAGATGGTAAGTGTGCTTTCGTTTGTTTGTGTATTTTGTGTGTTGTTTTGTGTCTGTGTTGTACTTCTTGTTCACAACTTAAATTATTCGCTTACTACTTTTGCATTCGTTTGGCCATTCTATTCATATTCCGGGCAAATAGCACCTATTAATGTGTTAAGGCTTAATCATTCTTGCATTAAGAATGGACAATTCGAAAGCTGAGCCTGAAAGCATCAAATTGCTTTCCTTGAATGTCAGAGGCCTAGGGAACTTTCATAAGCGTAGGGCAATTTTTCCTGGTATAGGAAGCAAAAATCCGATTTAACATTTTTACAGGAAACTCATTCAACAGTAGAACGACAGGATCAGTGGCGAAAAGAGTGGGGCGCCTCGGTTTTCAGTTTCACACGGCAGTACAAATGCTAGAGGTGTTGCAATTCTCATACGGAATAGTTTGAACATTACTATTCTTGGAGCAACGGAGTGAAATGAGTTAGAGACGTTAAAGTCGTCCGAGACGTTAAAGTCGTCTTGAGACGACTTTAACGTCTAGTATAAAAACGGTAAATAAGACAGACGCTTTTGACTTCTGACGACCTTAACGTGTTCTGTCAAGTGCGTCGCTTAGACGCACTTAACAGACGACTTTAACGTCTCAGACGTTAAATACGTCTAGTATAAAAACGGGACGATCTACGTGGGACGCATTTAGCCCTGAACTCCTTTGTTAATCAGCACTTTGGTCTTTCCCTGCTCTTTTAGTTGCCACGGCACACAAACCAAGTGCTTCGGTCACTTATAT
Organism: Pachyseris speciosa; assembly: GCA_016490735.1. Lineage (NCBI taxonomy): Eukaryota > Metazoa > Cnidaria > Anthozoa > Scleractinia > Pachyseridae > Pachyseris > Pachyseris speciosa. The sequence goes on from JAEMWC010001798.1 coordinate 14,997, forward strand.
CTATTTCCTCGTCCATCGCCTGAAAAAGCCACTTCCTTGACTGATTTTCTTTGTCAAAAGCATTTGCATCTCCATTTCTTGTCTTTCTTGACGACGTCGAGAAATAGACTTCTCAAACTCATTAATTATTCATAAGGGTATTAGCCAATCGGAGTGCCCCATTTTGGTCAGGTGCATGTACGTTGATACCCAATGAAAGTGCGGATCAAGACACGTCCGATTAGTTCATAAACTGATCAAGACACTTGAATTTTAATCAGCAATCCCAAATTTCAATGCAGGCAATTATTAACTGGCATCTTTTAAAGTAACGAGAAAATTACATCTCTTTTACCCTGAATCTCAAGTGGATTCAATTTCTTGGCAACATCTTCCAACCGACGCTTCAGACACACGCTATCACCTAAAAACGTACTGGGTGGACACCTTTCCCCCTGACTCTCTGTACATGTAGCTACTTCTATGACAAACTTCGCAAGCTATTAGTTAAGAGATACAGTATCCATTTCCTATATTTAGAGGGGAACAGCATTCACCTCGTGTAAGTCATTATCTTTGACTAGACCGCTTGTCATGATCCAAAATCGGTACTTTCGTCTCTCCTTCCAGCTGCCATGGTACTTTTGTACTTAGTAGAAGCTGGGACGGCCTCGTAAGCTATCAACTGGACCTCGCATAAGGTTTTAGGCGGACGAAAACGACTCGCTCCATCCGTGATCTCGGTCATCATGTGTCAACTACAGTGGACGGATGACTACCGGACGCGAAACAAGCAACTCCCACAAAATTTATGCAGGCAAAGAGTTGTGAAAAATGCGAAAGAATGTTTTCACTATTGCTCGTTAAAACAATCGGTGCTAATTAAACAGATAATATATTTGCTATATCCCATTGTATTTTTAAGCTGCTATTAACAGTAAGATATACACAACTGCAAACATATATGGCCCAAACAAAGACGCCGATGCCGTTAAATTTTATCGTAATGTATCAAAACTAATAAGAAATGACGAATTTGGTAATGAAGAAAACATTATTATAGGTAGAGATTTTAATTGTCTTCTTGACATCACACTTGACAAAAAAGGCGGTATTCCGATTACTCGAAAACATGTAATCAACTCTATAGATGAATTGCACAATGAATTCAGTCTACACGACATTCGGGCCCCTAAAAAACCCGCCATTGCAAAGTTTTACCTGGGGACGTTGTTCACCTTTCATATTTTTCCGACAAGATTACTGGCTAATATCTGATAAATTAAATTGATTTGGTAACTAAGGTTGATATCATACCTTCGATCAAAACTGACCATTCCGCTATATTTCTAGATCTTGAAGAAATCGAATCAAGTGGAAGAGGAGCCGGCTTCTGGAAACTAAACACTTCTTTATTAGCAAATGAAAATTATAAACATGTGATAACAAACAATTTACCAACCTGGCTGGAAGCAGGTAAAGACATACATGATCCCAGACTCTTGTGGGATTAGATCAAGCTTAATATAAGGTCAAACTCTACCATATTCTCGAAACAAATAGCTTCTTTTAGACGGAAACAAGAGGAACAATAAAATAAACGTTATTAGGAGGCAATCCTAATGTACCAAACAAATCCTTGTAATATTACGCGTCTGGCAGAAGAAAACAGCAAGCAGGATTTTGAAGTACTGTACGACGACAAAGTAGAAGGAATTATACTACGCGCAAGAGCTCGATGGCACGAACACGGTGAAAAGAATAGCAAATACTTCTTAAATCTTGAGAAACGCAACCATGTCAAAAAGCACGTAAGAAAGCTGCACGTCAGTGGCGAAATTTCTATTGACCCCTTAATGACTATGGATTCACAACGCAAATTTTATTGAACTTATATCGTGGTAGAAACGTTAATCTAGATAATGCAGAATTATCGATTTTCTTCAATAGTCCAAATTTACGCAGTATTTCACATGAGTCGAATATAATATGTGAAGGTAGAATAACTGCGGAGGAGTGCCAGAAAGTTCTCAAAACGTTTCCATCTGCAAAAATGCCTGGCAACGACGGGATACCCATTCAATTTTACAGCACTTTTTGGCCATTACTCAGTGATATTTTGAGTGATTCCTTTATTGAAGCTTTTATGAAGAAGGAAATATCCCCATCTCAAAAGACAAGCAGTGATTACTCTTATTGAGAAACAGGACAAGGATAGGACTTACTTAGAAAATTGGAGGCCAATCTCCTTGACTAACGTCGACGCCAAAATCGCGTCCAAAGTTATAGCGACCGGTATTGTTAAATTCTTACCGGAAATCATTCATAGCAATCAAACTGGGTACGTTTCATGTCGCTACATAGGAGAAGCCGTAAGATCAATTCTGGACATAATGCATTACACGAAAACTTACGATATTCCTGGATTGCTATTTTTTTTATAGATTTTGAGAAAGCGTTCGACAGTCTGGAGTGGAATTTTATGTTCAAATGCTTAGATGCCTTTGGATTAATGGTCCCAGTCTTACAAGATGGGTAGAAACATTTTACAGTACCATAACAAGTTGTATTATCAATAATGGAACGCTCTCAGCTGAAATAAATTTACTTGTTTATCATTGCTGTGACACTATTAGCAGTCGCTATTCGCTCAAGTTCAGAGATAATTGGAATAAAAATATATAGATTCAAAAGAATTAAAAATGGTGCAGTATGCAGATGATTTAACAGCTTTTAAGTCGGATATCAGATCTGCTCAAAACCTTTTTAAGTTACTTGATCAATTCGAAAAATGTTCTGGCCTAAAGGTGAATTATACAAAATCTGAAACAATGTGGATTGGCTCCTCCCGTAATAATACCGAAACACCTCTAGCATTGAAATGGCGTACAACTGTAAAAGCCTTAGGAATTCATTTTAGTTACAATAACGAAGAATCTGTACAAAAGAATTTCTAGGATAAGCTCAGAGGAATCAAATCTGAGACACGCTTATGGAGTTGGAGAGGCCTCTCCCTGTTTGGTAAAGTCACAATTATAAGAGTTTATTGGCTTCCAAAGTTTTATACGTCTCGTCAATTCTTCCTTCTCCTTTGGAGTCCATAAAAGCTCTTCAAACTATTATATATAATTTTCTTTGGAAGGGTCCTGATAAAATCGCCAGGACAGCAGTAATAAGTGATTTCAAATTTGGTGGCCTAAAGGTAACGGATCTTACAACGTCAATTTTTCACTCCGAATTTCATGGATCGGAAGATCTTTAAGCAATAATTTTTATCCTTGGAAAGCGTATCTATTACATTTGCTAAAACCTTTTGGTGGAGATTTGTCTCTTCATTGTAATTATAATATTAATGACTATATTTTCCCAATATTTTATAAGGATATGTTACATTGGTGGTCAGATTTTCGCTCTAGATTCGACTTTCTAAGGCCCCGTTTTATCCCTTATTCTTGATGGGTCTAGGACGTCCTTCACAAGCGCTGTCCAGGCTTTAGAACTTTTTAGTGCAAGCTCTGGCCTTCGCCTAAACCATAAAAAAACAGAAGTGCTCTGGATTGGTGCAAATAAGGATAGTGAGGAGAAATTTTAGGTGGATAAGAGATAAAGTTAAAACGTTAGGCGTTTGGCTATCTACTGACGCTGCGATAACAGTGAAAGCCACTGACTATGAGGAAAAATTAGCAGACCTCAGGGCAACCCTGAGCTGTTGGGAATTTCGTCGTTTAACCTTGCTTGGAAAAATTACTGTGTTGAAAAGTCTGATCATCTCTAAACTTACATATTTTCACCTTTACCAACAAACCATTGCGCCATCGAGGAAATTAACAGTCTGCTGTTTAACTTTCTATGGGATGGCAAAGGAGACACAATTAAGCGCGATGTAATGATCAGTGAGTACGAACATGGCGGAGTAAAGATGATTGATGTTAGGCTCTTCACCAAGGTACTAAAAGCAAGCTGGGTAAAGAAGTACCTTGATTCAGAAAACCTTGCTAAATGGAAATTATTTGTGGATTCGCAACTTCAGATTTTCGGTGGTGATATGTTCTTTAAAGCTAATCTGCATAAAAAAGATTTAGAGCTATTTTTTAGGCTATCGGACCCTTTCTCGCAAGAGATAATACAGGTATTGTCGGAAATCAGCTATGTGGGTAGCATTTCTTCCAACAAGCATCTTCTTTCACAGAGCCTTTGGCTTAACCCTCTTATTCGTGTCGGGAATAAACCAATATATTACAAAACTTGGTACTTTCAGGGAATACTCAAAGTTAATGATCTAATGGAAAATGGAACCAGGTTTTTGTCTTTTACAGAATTTAAACGCCGTTAGAATATCAAGCCAAGTTTTCTCTCTTTCTATGGCCTAACATCAGCGATTAAGCTATTGCGCAAAACTGTTCAAGAACATTTCCGTCATGACAATGATGTTGATAGCAGTGGCGTTTTTTTGCAAAACTTTCTGAAGGCAAATAAACCAAACAGATTTATTTATAAAACGCTTGTAGAAAGAAAAAGGAAGAATCCCATAAACAGCCAGAAGAAATTGTGCGCTGACTGCTCGATTGAAGAGAACAATACGATTGATTGGGCAGCTGTTTATCAGTCACCTTTTCAGTGTACTAAAATAAGTAAACTACGCACTTTTCAATTTAAGCTGCTGCACAGGATATTGGCGACATATGACTTTCTTCAGCGAATCAACTTGTCAAACACTAATCTGTGTAGTTTTTGCCAATGCGAAGTTGAGACATTGGTTCACCTTTTCTGGAGCTGCACCATCATATCCCGTTTTTGGCAGAGTTTTAAGGAATGTTTGCTGAAATTTGAAACTCCGCAATGCTCACCCGAATTAACGCCATCCTTGGTAATAGGTTTGAAGCCTCACCTATTTAATCATAAACATCATCCGTTTTTATTTTTGATAGCAAGAATGTACATCTGGACTTGCAAAACACGCTTCTCTCTCCCAAGGATAGAAGACTTCCCCCTTTTCCTCTCACATTATAACCTCAAAACGAAACTCTTTGTCTTATTGCTTGGTGCGGGCTGGAGCCGTGGGCGTGGCATTTGAAGATCGTATGCTTGAGTGGATGTGTGTGTGTGCGTACGAGTGTGTCAAGTGTGCGTGTGTAAGTTTTTAAGTATATCTAAGTATATATGTTATTTCTTGATTAATGTATTTATTTTTGTAAATTGATGTATGTAATAATTAAAAACAATTCTCTCCAAAAAAAAACAAAAAGGCCCCGTTTATATGGAGAAAAGTTGTCCCGGGTAGAAGGGTCACCCGCCTACCCGAGCTACCCTGGGCGAGCCAACTTTTCCTACATTTCCTTACAAAACTTGGTGAACCGTTTACATGAGTAACAAAAAGTTGGCTCGGCTAGAAGGGTGACCCTCTTAGCCGGGTCACCCTCTTTCGATGGTAGGGGCACCCTCCTAGCCGAGCCAACTTTTCTCCATATAAACACTTTGGCTCGCCTAGCCGGGTCAACTCGGTCAAGGTGAGACAATCAGAGCATGCGCGAGTGCTGCTGGCTCGTGCAAAAGGGTCAGCTTTTTCTCATATAAACGCTCGCTAAAGTTGACTCGGCTGGGAGGGTGACCCTCTTGCCCGGGACAACTTTTCTCCATGAAACAATCATTTTGAACAATCATAACATTAGAGTGAACATTAAACCTATATTTTATAATAATTATACTAGCGCAAACATTGTTTTTTAAGCGACTTTTGATCCAGCACCAATCAAATCTAGCGATTTCTAGTGTCTGCTTATATCTTGTAAGGCGACAGATCTAGAGTCCAGAGGCTTCACAGGTTGAAATATAAATTTTCTATTGATGATGTGAAAACAAAAAAGGCTTTCTCATTAATAAGGTCCTGTATCTGTGAAACATAAGTGCAATGCTTGCAGTTTAAAATACTGAATTGCATTATATTCACAGATTACTGCATAGTTAACATGGGCTTAATACAAAGCGAGCTTTGCACTTTTAGCAATACTGGTGTGGCAACAATTGTTCACTCACGTGCATTTTGGGAAGAATTTGAATCTTTACATGGTTCGCTATAGCCAAAGAACAAAGGAAACTCGAGTTAAAGACTATTTTAGTTGGTGTCACAGATACTAAATGTTCTCTGTTTAATTACTTAATCGTTTAAGGTAAGCTACATTTATGGAATTACTGCCGTAGGAATAAGTCTTTCTTTTTTTTCCTCATATAAGGAACTAGTTAAAAGGAAATATGAAAATGAACGTCGAATTGCTGCTCAGTACAATAATAGCAAGATGCTAGAGGCTAAGTGGAAACCCGTTCTACAGCGTAATTTGCCAGTTACATAGGTGTGTAATCGAAAAAAAGAAAAAAAAAACTGTTAAATTAGTGTAAGAATTGTACTCTAAGGAAGTATTGTATAGTAAGTAATAAAAGTAACGTATCGTAAGTGGTATTGTAAGTAGTGTCTGTCTTGTTTTTGTTAGTAGTGTCCTTTGTGTAAGAACAGAGCTGAATAAAGTATACTTCAATTTGAAAAACAAAAGCTGTTTTTATGTTTAACTGTTTCATGTTTAATTGGTAGTGCCTGTAATTAAGAGTGTTAATAAATTGATGTTTATTTTTCTACAAAACTGAAATAATGATAATTTTCAATGAAGCGTCATGCGCGCTAGGTTTTGACAATTTTGACAGTTTTCTGACAACTTTCAGTCAGATTTTGAGACAAGCACATGCATTTGATCGGCCTGCGCCCGCGGCTTGTGAATTGCGAATTTTTCGAGTGTTCTTCCAACATCCTGCATGCTTGATCAGCCTATTGAAACATAGAAGCTTGTGGTATGTTACTTGAATTGCTTTTTACTCGGGCTGCGCGCGTCTCGCGCGTCGCCCGGGTCTAAGATTACCGACGGTTATTCTTTTTCGTCGTCGAGTATCATCCACAAAGTGCACTTCCGGCGTTTCTGCGCAAGCGCTAACTATTTTTAACAGAGTGATGCCTGTTGTCACGTATCGGAAAATGTCGATTCACCTTGTGTCTTTTGAAGTCTGAACAAACAATATGTTAAGAGAAGTGTCTATGCGAATGATTGCAAGTTCAACGGCGAGAAGAAAGCTTTTAACATGAGTAAACTTAACTCCAGATGGACTGCCGTGTTTCCTCGTGTCTGCTTCAGTAGACTGCGAGTAGTCTCTAATTTTGGCGATGGATTCTGGGGCGGGCGAAAGACACGTGCGCGCGCGAAGTTGCGAGGAGACGCGACGCGAGGGGAGCGCCAAAAATTAGAGACTACAAACAAAGGGAGTTTGACCTTTCACGGCCGAGTGATTCGGAAGTATAAATCTCATATCAACAGCAAGAATGATACTTGTTGTCACGTATCGGAAAACGTCGATTCACTTTGTGTCTTTGAAGTCTGAACAACTAATATGTTAAGAGAAGTGTCTATACGAATGTTTGCAAGTTCAACAGCGAGAAGAAAGCTTTTAACATGACCAAAATTTAACTCCAGATGGACTGCCGTGTTCCCCGTATCCACTCCATTGAGATGTACATTTTGTTGAATAACTCAAGTACGGGATATCACACACCCCTGAGACTTTGACAGGTAGTTAACTTACTATTTTCCCACAATATCTCAATTTCTGGACTTTAATTTCTGAATGATAAGCGATTAGTTTTTACAAATGTACCAGCGGCTTGAAACTGTCCAGAAAAGTTCCTTTCTTTCTCAAATGATCCTGGATTGACGTATTTGTAAACAGTTTCACTCTGCTAATTAATTTTCTACTCACATTTCACCGAGACTCCATTCACATTTGTGCGAAAAAATCCTACATCGTTACGTTCGATAAGCGTTTCCTTTCTCAAACAATTATCCATCGAAGCGAAAACAAGTGTGCTTAGTTTTTTTTGGAATCAATACACTATTTTTATCACCTTGCATAATGATCAACCTCTGTGGCCTAAAGGTCATTGTTCCTGCCTGTGAAGCAGCTAAACCGGGTTCGATGTCCTTTAGTGGTATACATCACGGGCTTTATTTTTTCTGTTTCTCTTTTTCTTGTTCTTTTAGAAATATTTTTTACAAGTGTTATATTTATTGTTCTCAATGGTTGAGCTGTATTTTAGAGGAATATATGTTGATAGGGGTCTAAAGAAATAGACTCCAACACAAGCTAAACACAATGCGTCCGATGTAAGAAAGACAGACTTCCAGTTAGGGATACAATACTGTTTTTTTGCAAGCCCGAGTTTAGGCTAATTGTAGCCTCTTGTTTTTTTTATTCCCGCACAATCCATATACAATCCATCCGTGTCTAACCTAAAGGATATGTTAATGAGCAAATGGTGCTAGCAATTAATCGGGAATCAACTTTCGCAAAAAGAAATTTATCAAGATCGGTCACCAATTACATCCTATACGAGAAGAAGGTCTTTCAAAGGCATACTCGTAAGAGCCAAACTCTTAAGGTTGGCCATTTAAAGATAGTTTAGATGGTGTTTAACAAAACCGCGTTCTGAGCCATTTTCAATTTTGCCAACAATTACAGTGTCTAACCACTTTCTGGTGTTAATGGTATCAAGAAGGCTTGCATCCCAGACTCGAAAACTATTTACCCACGATTTTGGGCCCTAAAAGAGTCCAACATGACTAGAGCAGCAGGAGTCGTGGTAGGCCTGTCAACACGTACAAACAAATATGCTATGATTATCATTATATTTGCCCACCAACTATCTTATCCAGTGCGACAACAGTAATTACAAAGTGCGACAGGCTATTTTAGCTGATTACAAAATTTGATGGACTGTTATTACAAAGTACGACACCTTTCTTATTACAAAGTGCGACAAGGTTTATTTCGAAGTCAGACAGGTATTGCAATTGACACAATTTTATTACCAAGTGCGACAGGTATTACAAAGTGTGACAAAGCATCAGTGAGTCACGCCACAAAATGTTCCCAAGAGTCGAGAATATGGGGATTTCACGCTATGTCCAAGCTCTTAAATATGGTCAACCGCGAAGCCACCTTCTTGCAGAAAATTCTAAAGAAATTTCCGACTGCCGCATTTTGTCTGTTTAGTGCTATCGAATTCCAGATAAATAATAGTATATTCACTTTACAGATGAAAGTAACATTCTGTTGTTGAGTGATAAGGGATAACTTGATAAGTGATCGCCGCAGGCAGATAACTTCAACTCAAACAGTTGGAAAACAAAAAAACCTGTGACTGATGTATGCAACATAAGATGCTACATAAGTAGAAATTAATTAAATGATAGCCGCTCTGATTAGCATGAGAATAAACCAAACTTGCAGGATTCTGGCTATTGACAGCTGATGACACAATCGTGAAAATATCCTCGGAAATCACACGAACAAGCCAGCATGATCATGCGTACAAAAATCACATGAACCAGGGCTTAAGCTTTTGACACGTAAAATTACCGCATATGAGAGTTCAATGCCGGGTTGTCCATCAAGTTATTTCTTAAGCTAAAATTATCGTTTCTTGGGCGTCCAGTGGAAACTAAATTTAATGTTTACCAGTACATTTACTAAAAGCTTGATTGTTCCTGACTGAAGAGAAGAGTGGAGAGATGAAAGACCTTGAGAGCGGGGACTGGATAATTTCGAGTTGTCCCTGGTGAGATGTTTCAAAGGCCAATCTAGATCTATTTCCTGACTTTTCTTTGTATGGTTTCCAGGGGTTAGAGGGGTGGTAACCATTTGGATAGACAAGAGAGATTAGATTCACGCACTTGTGATTTTTTTATTTTTCAAATAGCTCGAGTCGGCTTTCCTTCGCCTTTTTATTATTTCTCGATTACACGTTTGACCTGGGGTGTCGGGAGTTCACTAGGTTTTTTCGTCGGGGGAAGGGTTGCGGCGCAGGAATTCAAATACTCTGGAAAGTTCGTATAATTTCATTGTCAGTGAGGTGTGTGGCGGTCGATTTTCTTTTCTTCATTTTAGCAACGAAGATGGCAACGGCAACGAGAAGGCCACAAAACACATTTCTTAACCACAACGTGAAATGGCCAAATTTTAGTTGTTTGTTTGTTTGTTTGTTTTTTTTGTCTTAATTTGTCTTTATCCTCACCTTTAACGCCATTACTATTGGTTCCCGATTAGTCCACCAGCATTCCCCAAGTAAAACAAATTGGAATAGAGTGCTAAGGTGTGACGTCACATATATAATTTTTTTGAAATTATGGGATTTGTTGAGAAAGAGCACGATGAAAAATGCTGACTCACCAAAACTCAGCATTTAAAGGCAAATTGGCTTTGAGACATTATCACCATTATGCTCTGCTGACTCCATACAAATCCTTCTAAATTTGACTTGGTTCATAACATTAGGAACTAAGTCAAATTTATAAGGATTTGTATGGAGCGGTGCCAATATCTTAAAGCCAATTTGCCTTTAAATGCTATGTTTTGGCAAATTGTTTTATTTTTTGTGACGTCATCACTTTAGTACTAAACAAAAAATGAGATTTAAATTTAGAAATGACCCATTTGTTGCCGTCGCAGTCGTCGTTGCCAAGGCTCCCAGCATTTGCCTCTCCCAAAACAAAAGGAAATCCTTAGTTTTCCAAAGCTAAGAACGATTGAAAAAATAGTGTTCGAGCTGATGGCTACCGTCCGAAAATACTATCTGGCCTTATTTTGCCCGTGCATAGATAAATTTGTCTCTCCGAAGACGAAAGAAACGACATTTTCTAAAATGAATGATTGAGCAGAGAATTCAACACTTTTGCCGTCTGTTGGAGAAAACCTTAGTGCTCACTCCACGCTCTTGGTTCCTCTCGTCTTGCTAAGCGTGCACTCAACACGTGACCTACCATGATCAACGTCGCGTGATTTATCAAACGATTGGTGAATATATCGAGAATCATAAAATATCATGGTCATAATTGCACGCAATTCTATGAATAGAAAATAAATAGTATTGAGGAGACAGATGTAAAGCAAACATTTTTATTCATAACATAATACAGCTACAACTTTTTTTCTCGAATATGTTGTCAGTTTACTACAAAGATCATTGTCTAAAACTGCGCTCTAAATCGGGCTGCCAACATTAATTTACATCTTCTCAATGGTAATTACCGGAAGAAAATGCTCCCGAACTGTAAACTTGTTTAAAGCTGCGTAAATCTGGCTGTTGCAATTAAATTTGAAAACATATTTAAAGGAAACCTCCACTCTTACAAGAGATACGCACTAATATGCTAGAAATAATTACTAGCTTCCAAAAATGGTTAATCGATCCTCAAGTCTTGTGAACATAGAATAACATCCTGGACTGTCAACTTTTATCTCTTCTAGAAATAAAAACGCAACAGGCAATGATTTAGGGACCTCTTTAGGATGCTTCAGCAGGGTATCTGACAAAAACAAAAAGATACAGCAAATGTATAAGAGAATTGGATTGTATGTCGATTTCTAATATGTTATTATTACTATTATTATTATTTAATTTGAAACTGAATCGTTCCTTGAGAATAAATGTACCGCGTTACCAGTTACTATTGTTGTCTAGACCAGACTTTGGAAAACGCCTTTGGCAAGTGCTTGCAATGTATTTCATCCGCAAGCTATTTCTTAGCCTGCGTCGCAAACTTAAAAAACTAACCTCGGATAGTAACGTCTGTGAAGCAGCGCGGAATTCCTTGTTCTGTATACCAGAATTTGGGTAGATGCTATGACTGATCGTCAAAAAAAGGTTTTTGTTGACGGGCCAGTTATAGCGCGTACTCAAATTCTGGTACACAGAATAGGAATTTGGCGCTTCTTCGCAGACGTTAATATACTAACCGGGGTTAGTTTACGTCTGCGACGCAATCTACTTTTTTTTTTTTTTTCTTAGAATTTCAAGACCTTAAATTAACTGCCAAAACAAGAACACTTCTTTTCTTATTTTCAACCATTATCGTATAAAAGGGCGAAATTCATCAGTAATGCCATAGGCAGAGGAGATAAAAAAAAATCCGACTTGTTATTCTGTTCCCACGAATTCTACATAAACAATATTCACTTCACAGATTAAAGTGGCAAACAGTTGTTCGTACGTTATAACTTTATAAGTGATTGCGGCAGGTAGATAGCTTCAACCTAAACGGTACCCTGCGAGCAGAGTCTCTTTCGATCTTCCTAGAAGGAAGTAGATAAATATGAAATAAACCAAATATGAGAACTACAAATGTAGATGTTCGTGACAGTTGAACGCACCAGGGGCACCTAACGAGTCAAATCAACTTAACGCTGTACAAAGGCATTAAATTGTTAAGTACCTTATGGTGTTTGAAGTCTGTTTAAAATCATATTTTCAGAAGCTAGAAGAAGTTAATCTGTTCGGATTCCCTAGCTGAAATTTTAATTGCCAGAAAATGTTAGGGAGCAAAATCTTCCTTTGCGAAAATGTAATCTGAAATTAACTTTCCACGAGCTTTCTAGGGAACTATTTCTGTCGGAAAATGCTAGCTGACGTTTTTGCCTGTGAAAAATAGCAACTGCGACCTTTCCGAAAACCTCTTGGCAATGATTTCCCAATTGCGAATCTTTAAGACAACGTTTTAGTTACGAAAATCCGATTGCACTCTTTAATCGACGCCGAAATCCCATGGAAGGCGAATTACCCTCCACAAAACAGGTATCCACCGAAATGTTTCGTTGGGTGCCCCGTGACGTATTAGTAGTTGAAAATGAGCAAAGATGAAAAACTATTTTAGTCACCTTTGTAATCAGTTCCTTTGTCATGTCGTTCCTTCGCCCGGACTGCGTTATCCTCTTGGAGTTCAAGGGACACAATCTGAGCAGGTAAATATAAAGTGTGATAATACTGAGTATCTTTGGACTGAATTCATACGTTAAGGCAATTTTCATGTATTCATTTCAACATGACAAACTACTGGCATTCTTCGATAACCTCTTTAAAACTAATGAAAGTATACATTTATATAATACGTAATCAACATCAAAGGTACATATCCAACTTAGGAAGATAAATTATGCGAAAAAAGAGTATGTTCAAAAAAATAGTATGTTCAAAATTACCTTTTTTTTTTTATGAGACTAGTTTGTTAGTCAAAAATAGCATTTTTCCTTTCAGTAATGTAAAACATGACGTTCGGCTTCTGTTGTTACATTACTATCTTTTCAGTAATTAGACCTAAGAGGGGATCTTCTAAAACCTCAGCAGAGCTTGCTGCATCTCCTGCATATTGAGTATGTAATGGGTTGCTTTGAATGAATGACAAATAAAGGCATAATACCGTAACCGCCATGTACCTCGCCTGTTGCAGACATTCTTCAAGAAATGTATATTCCGTCCTGTTTGTGTTGAGGCTGAATATCTCCTCAAGAGCAGACAAGATATAATGAGTTCACGCACTTGCGATCTCTTTTTTATCAAACGATTCGACTTCTTTTGTTGATCTTATGACTTGGACACTTACTGACATTGTTACGTGTTAACTATTTATATTTGAGCATAAAAATCAATATTTCAAAACGTGATAAACTCCCGCCTGTGGAATAGATATACCGTGAGAGATATCAACCTTTGTTGTAAAAAGACAAGACGAATTTTCTCTGCACTTGGAGGTGTTTTTAGGTAGATTGTATCAAAGCTTTTTCTAAGATTAATGCTAAAATTCGCGGAGCCTGCTTGGTTGATCTTATGACTTGAACACTTACTGACATTGTTACGTGTTAACTAATAATGGTTGAGCATAAAAAAATCAACATTTCTAAACGCGTTCAGCCCCCGCCTGTGGAATATAATATACCAACAGAGATAACAACCTTTGTTGTAAAAAGATGACAACAATGCAATTTTAATTTCTCTGCACTGAGTGGTGTTTTTAGCAAGATTGTATCAATGCTGAAATTCGCTGACCCTGCTTGGTACAAAATAGTGTTGAGCAAAGAAACCGTGCTTAAGACCAAGCACGTGGACGCTGATGTTACATCATGGTCGACCCATGTCATTTAACTGATTTTCCTTGTTTTGTGCGGGCTCAGACACATAACGAAATGTTTGCAACAAGCAAGGTGTCAAGTTCATACAAACATGACAAAGTACAAGGAAAGAGAATACCGACTAATAATAATAATAATATGATGATGATGATGATGATGATGATGATGATGATGATGATGATGATGATGATGATGATGATGATGATGATGATAATAATAATAGATAGGTAGATAGATGGAAAGATAGGAAAAGAACAAATACGGTAAAACAGCCTTGTTGCTGTGCGGTGCAAGATCATTGTAACTGCAAATTTAATCTAAATTTAGTCAGAACAGTGCTCTGGAGATACAAGACGCGCAACTTACTGTTGAATATGACAGTGGAAAGTAAGCCCGGCTGGTTTCGTAGACGTCCTGAATGACAGAACCAATGCGTGCGTCTTCCTTGTGGTCTTTTTTTCGCGGACAAAATTATCCATAAGTTGGACCAAAAGATTCCGTCCGCTGGACTCAACGCCATTGCGTGGATTGCAGAAGAAGTGATTTGGGGTTTCCCCAACGAAATAAATAGCATTTGCGACAAGGACCAAACCTACGATGTGCTTTCTGCCTACAAGATTTTAAATCTTGCGAAAGAGAGGAATGAACATAGAATATAGCGTCTCTTTTGAGGCGCATCCCACACCCAATCGTTCGGATGAAGGCAAAAGACAAGAAAAATTGGTAGTCTTAGTTTCCGGAAAAGCGCCCTCAAATAGCGAAAAGCCCCAGCAATGAATACAAAGAAAGAATAGAAACCACTAAAAAGAAAAGAGCGGAATGAACACAGAATATAGCGTCTTTGTTGAGGCGCATCAAACACAAATTAGGTCGGACAAATACAACAGAAAAGAAAAATTGGGTAAAAAAGAATACAGTGTATGAAAAAATAAAACAACACTTTTAAGTTTAAAACAAGACATGTTTCGACATACTTATGCCATCTTCAGTTGCAAATGTTCGTTACGATTTGAATTTTAACTGTATACAGAGTTTCATATTACAAGGATTAACTATTATTTGAATAATAATGAAAACAAGTATAAAACATGAGGTTTTCGACTACACAACTTACTAAATAGAAAGGGTTAATCCAACATGTTGTAACTGTTGGTTTAAAACAGGCCTCTCCCATTTAATATGCAGAGCCTCTTTAACTTTAATTTGAAACTTAGAGGTCGCAGAGTCTAAAACAGTCATTCAGTCATTCTGTAGAACAGGAGTCGCGACAACCTGAGATGACACTAAATGCTTGTAAACAAAAGAAGCCTTGTCGGACACAAGGGAGTAGAGATGTGGCGAGCGGTTTCGCCAATGTAACTAGCATTACAGCCAGCACAAACAAATTTATAAACAACATGCGAACGGAGACCCTGTGGTACGAAATCTTTTACGCTAAAGAACTGTCTAGCCTTAAAAGTGGAAAAAACTAGCTTGATGTCAACATTACTACAATATTGTCTAAGCAGTTTTCTAAGTTTAGTTTGTGTAACGCTGGAAAAACGGCCCGCGAAAGGAAGTTTATAATAATGTGTAGGTTTGTTGGTCCCAACAATGTGGCTTCTCTGTGGGTTACCTTCATTAACTGCATTACAGATATACTTACGAATAATTTTATCGACGATCGAATTTTGGAAACAGTTCTTCCGTAAAATAAAAACAAGTTCTTTGATGTCTTTTTGAAAGCCAAACCATGTATCATTAATTTTATAGACTCTGTCAACTAATGTCTGAACTAGTCCCAGTTTCTCTGACCATGGGGCAAAACTGAAATAATTGGTAAGAAGACCAGTGAAGGTCTTTTTGCGGAAAATAGATGTAACTGGGGACATATGATTGTTATCAATCAAAATGTTTAAGAAAGACAATTTACCCTCCGTTTCCCTTTCCATAGTGAACTTTATATTGGGATGTCTGGTGTTGATGTAGTCAAAAAATAGATGAGCATCATGTTCATTCATGAATACACAAAAGGTGTCATCGACATAACGTCTATAGAATAACACTTGTCTCTATTGCAAAAGCAAATATTAGTCTGATCAAGGTGATAGAGAAAAACAATAGATGTCTTCGAAAATGGAAAGAAAATAGGGGGTGTTAGGGTTTCGGGTCTCAGTTTTCGGGTCTTAGGTCTTAGGTCTTAACTTTCGGGAGTCTTAGGTTTCCGGCTACAATCGATTTCATATTACGTGTATGCCCAAGCTTGCAAAAATAGTCAGCCGCGAAGCCACCTTCCTTTCCATAATCGCCTGTCAATTATAAACGAAGTTATAACGCTTTCAATCAATCGGAATGAGGCGTTTCGCAGAAATTCTATAGCACATTTTGTGCCATCGATTTCTTGATAACTAATACTGTATTTACTTCACAGATGAAATTAACATTCTGTTGTGGAGTGATAAGTCATGTGACACCTTGATAAGTGATCGCCGCAGGCAGATAACTTCAGGTCAGATGGTTGCAAGACAACAAACCTGTGACTGATGTATGCAATATAAGATGCTATTACAAGTAGCGATTGATTAAATGATAGCCGCTCTGATTAGCAAGAGAATAAACCAAACCTGCAGGAATCTGGCTGTTAACGGCTGATGACACAATCGTAAAAATATCACAAAAAAGCCTTGCATGATCATGCGTACGAAAATCAAATTAACAAGGTCTTAAGCTTTTGACACGTACAATTACCGCATGTGAGAGTTCAAAGTCGGCTTGTCTATCAAGTTATTATTTCAGCTAAAATTATCGTTTCATGGTCTTCCAGTGGAAACTAAACTTAATGTTTACCAATACATTCCTAAAAGCTTGATTGTTCCTGACTGAAGAGAAGAGTGGAGAGATGAAAGACCCTGAGAGCGGGGACTGGAAAATTCCTTATTGTCCCTGACTTTTAGTTCTATGGTTTCCAGGAGTTAGAGCGGTGGTAGCCATTTGCAGAGACAAGAGATACTAGATTCACACACTTGTGATTTGCTATTTATCAAATAACTCGAGTCTGCTTTCCTTCGACTTTTTATAATTTTTTTTTATGTTTGACCTGGGGTGTCGGGAATTCACTTGGCTTATTCGTCGTGTGAAGGGTTAAGGCTCTCCATTGGAATATTCTGGAAACATCTGCTAATTTCTTTGTCGGTGAGTTGTGCTAGCTGCCAATTTTCTTTTCTACATTTTAGCAACGAAGTTAGCAACGGCAACGAGAATGCCACAAAACAGATATCTTAGCCACAACGTGAAATGGCCAAATTTTAGGTTTTGTTTTGGTCTTTATCGTCACCTTGAACGCCATTCATAATATATAGATTTGGCCAAGCCTAAAAGCGGAGCTCCACGATTATTATTATTATTATTATTATTATTATTATTATTATTATTATTATTATTATTATATATTATTATTATACATACTTATAGATAATATTTGTAAACATTTTTACTCGACTTTTTTTAGGCTAGTTTTTTTTTTGTCACATTCTCTGGAAGCCGACCCATTACTTTTTTCAAATACTTTAAAGCTTCATGTTAAACAAGAACACAACAATTTCGAATTACGAATATTTTAGTTTTGCTGAAAATTATTATTATTATTATTATTATTATTATTATTATTATTACAAGTGAAACCGGAAATAACAATATATAATTATATATCCCATAAAAAGGTAGATATAAGGCAAAGAAACAAAATGATGGTCGAAAAGGGTAACTTTTAATGCCATATATTACGGCGAGACATGACTAACCTTCTTCAGGGGCAACACTGAAGCAAAGTAAAAATGGAGAAAACGGTTACAATACAGAAATAGAAATAATAGACGTGTACTGAAGCGGCTACCAAAAAAGTGGCATTCCCAAGGTGGTAAGAACAATGATAAGTTGTGATGAATTTGCAATTTTGTTAGACTCTGCAACAAAGTTAAGACATAAGTAGATACTGCTACGTAAGGGGTAGAACCAGAAGAAAAAAGTACAATCAGTTGAAGGTTCAGAACCCCTGCCCCACCAATTCATGCACTACTGACTTATTATTTAGACCTTAACTTCTCATGGTTTTGAAAGTTATTTGTTGCTGAGCCAGCAAGCCAGAGCTTACTAATAAATGTAAAAAAAATAGTTGTATTGAAATTTGGGGGTTAAATGTTGTACAGACGGAAGATTGTATTCATAGAGAGAGAGAGAGAGAGAGAGAGAGAGAGAGAGAGAGAGAGAGAGAGAGAGAGAGAGAGAGAGAGAGAGAGAGAGAGAGAGAGAGAGAGAGAGAGAGAGAGAGAGATGCTCTGAAAACACGCCTATCCGCTCTTGTTCTGACAGTTTTTTTAGTTCACGATAAACCAAAAATTAAATGTTTTGCAATTTTTTTCTTTGGTTAAAATTACGAAGGAAGACATTGCCCGCTATGTTTGTCATCGAATCGTAGATTATCCACACCTCGCGATTCACACGTCATTTTGTTTAACCAATTACAGAAAGTGAATCGACCTTCTGAAACGAAGCGACGGTTTGCTTGCGACGGCGCTGTAGCTGTGGTGAAAGTGGCATTTGCGGTCAAGTTTAACAAAGTAATGGGAAATTTCTAGTCCGAAGCTTAACTACATTCAAAACGGTGAAATGATTTTGAAATTTGGTTCATCCTGTCTCATAAAACCTTAGACCAAGTCAGTGGATTAACGAGCACATGAACGCTGTGCGATACCTCGTTCGACTCTCTCGTTCTGCCACTTCGACTAGGTCACCTGAAGATGTGTTAGACTGTGAAAAGATTTGTGTGGTGAAAGAGCTGTGCTGAAAATCTGAAAAGGTCGCCAAAATGGGAGATTTGCCGTCAAATTCAACTAAGTAATGGAAAATTTCTAGTCCGAAGCATAAAACTTTAGATCAAGTCAGTGGATTAACGACGTCCACGTCAACGCTGTGCGATACCTCGTTCGACTCCACTCTCCTTCCGACACTTCGACTAGGTCACCTGAAGATGTGTTAGACTGTGAAAATATTTTTTAACTGGCCACTCTGGGAAGAATTATATCAAGGCTTGATGGACGGCTTTTTGGATGTATCTAAAATGTTGTGAAAGGGATTGTATTCGCGCCGCGACTGCATTCGACAACACGTAAATTTTCCCGCTGTGCTTTGAGCATGACTAACGCATGACTGACGCAGTGGCCCGATGTAGCCTCTTCGACGATTGGAGAAGGTATTTACCGTTGACCTTTTATTTAGTCGTTTTCTTCAAAAAACTTACGGTCAACCGATAAGCCAGATAAGCGTTGTCTTTGTTTATGTGCCCGACTTTTGTATGGCTCGGCAAGAAGTTAAGCCTATTCTCAAATTTGGTTTTCAAGTTTATCGTCAGTTTGTTTGTGAAGAAGGTTTTCAGGATTTCTGTGTTGGACCCATTCTTATAGCAAATTACATTTTAATTTCCCCTCAATTTAAAAAATAGATTCAAATGAAATTTACCGTAAGCTTAAGCTTATAATTTAAACATTGTTGTAAAAAGGTTTTTCCTCAGACTACCATTGTAAATAGGTGCCACAAACCAGAAGCGTAACTCTTTGTAAAACTGCCAAATCTATTAAAACAATTATTTGCTAATCTTTCTTTGTTTTTTTCGTCTGGTTCTTGGTCGGTTTTGACCTGAAACTTAAGTACTTGACGTCTTCAGAGTTATTAAGCTTAGGTACTCTCCGCGTTTGGCGCGCACGTACACGAACTCGCACAAACAGCCGTGATTTTAAAACTTTTCTCTGTTTCTGCATGCTGAATCTTTGACATACAATTTTTAGCTTTATAAAATTGAATTAAATTATGTGAACCCCCATGCATTACAACCTCTGTGAAAACGTTTTTTGTAGTACAGTAATTTTTCAGATACAACAAAATGTTTCGCCACTCAAATTAAACTTGTGTCGGAATCGTGTAATTCATTAGGGTAATCCATTTGAAAGCACGAACTGTTCCAGTATTTGTTTATGCGCAACTATTTTTCTTAGGCCAATACTTTGAATAATGGTTGTTCACTATTGTACACTTTGTTATAATTGTAATAGGGAATTTAGTTCATGGACAGTATAAAATAAAGTTTTGATGTCTGTGCGAATGAAGGTAACGTTTTAAGTTCCGGTTGAAAATAAAGTAATCATTTATTCCGTCACTGTTTAAGATACGTTTTTAACCTTCAAATATCGTATTTAGTAAAATTACTGAGCTTGCATCGGTTGCCTTAAGCAACTTTAATTGTTTCATTTAATGTTAGCATTAATTTGATTTCATTCGCATTGCTGCAGCTTCTAGTTTAAGTTTTATAATTTCAAGAATTAAACAACACTTTTAAGGTGGGACGTGCATTTAAGTGTACCACAAACGCGCTTTTTTTTTTTGTTTTGTTTTTTAACAAACAGCAACAACTATCTGTATCAACTTACCTTCTCAAGTATGCATTGTCCCTGAGCAGACAGCAGCCATAAAAAAACAATAATTAAAAAAGTCGTCAAAAAGTTCCGTTTAAAGAAAATGCAAGTCCAGTCCGTGGAAGTTTTTTTTCCAGCTAACCTTTTGTGGCGCGGCGTCGCAGTGAACAAAAAGCGCGCGAAAGTATAGCCTCGTTTTCGTTCTTTCCTCCAGGCCCTCTCCTCTGAAAAAAGTCTTAAACATCGATCCTTGCCAAAAGCAATTGAAATTAGAACAAACTGACAACGCCATCATAAAGAGCATACTCTCAAGCCTTAGGCAAAATTTTCTTTTATTCCTACCTCAAATGGTTGTTGAGCAGGAAGCTGACAAAATTTTCAGTTAGATTTTCTACTGCCGCACTTTTTTAGGAAAAAGTAATCATGGCCATTTTTTAAAACACTATTTATTAAACTACAACTTCGCTTAAAAATATTCTTGGAGAAAGGTTCTAGTAAACTTTAAGAGCGAATATTAAACTTCGGTCCGTTCTGGTCACGTGACCGATGACGTCACAGCATTAAAAATGTCAAAAATGTATATTTCATAAAATATCTACCAATATCCAAATTTTTGGTTCCTCGCGTTTAATGCAACGCGAGATAGCACTTGTACCCAGACTCCCACTTTTTGAAAATTGTATATACCCCCCTTAATATTTATATTTTGTTCGGTACCCGGGCAGTCCGAAATGGCTCACACCATTGTGCTTCAAACCACGTTGACTGCTTTCTCAATAACAAAATAATTTCGTCACAGTGTGCAAAAGCGCACTTGTGAGCAAAGTCACGTGACCAATGACTTCATCGCCCTTAGTCTTGTACAATAATTAGTTTATGGTAAGACTTATCTCTAGACAACGTGGGGATCTTGCTGCCCTCAAACTGACCAAGTTATCTGGGATTGACGATTTTCCAGCTGCAAAGGATTCTGGGAAGGTTCTTATTATAATTATATATTGTTATTTAATTATTATTATTATTATTATTATTATTAGTGAACGATATATGAAATAAATCATACATGACCTGCTCCCAACGTCAGTGGCTAAGCTAAATAGCTCAGTTGGTTAGAGCATCGCACCGGTATCGCGAGGTCACGGGTTCAAACCCCGTTGAAGACCTGAATTTTTTTCAGGCTTCCTTTTGCAATTGCATAAATTGCGATCACAACTGAGAGGATCATTTTCATTTGATCTTATTATTATTATTATTATTATTATTATTATTATTATTATTATTATTATTATTTATTATTATTTTTTATTTTTTTATTATTATTATTATTTTTTTTTTTACTGGTATTGAGCTACTTCGCATGGCTTTCGTTGTGCCAATATTTTCTGTTAAGAGCAGTCAACAGGAATTGACTGCGGTTCAAAAACTTCATACAAAACATTACAACATCACAATAACACAATACACGACGCGTATGTTTGTTCCGAAAAACAAATTTAACAATAAAAAATAAATAAATGAATAAAAAAACGATAAAACATTTTTATCCAACATCGTGTTTGACCGTTTAGCCACATCTCTTAACATTGCATTTAAGCTTATTCTTAAGGCTTTCCATGTTCGCTCTAGATTAAACATTTTCATCCAGCATTTCGCGTTACGAACAAATGTTTGATCGTATAGCCATCCCAACCAACAATAAATAATAATAATAATAATAATAATAATAATAATAATAATAATAATAATAATAATAATAATAATAATAATAATAACGATTTATTAGTAGTACTTCCACAAGGTGGCTCTTCGCCTACATATTACAAATCTCAAATCAAATCAAATTAAATCAAATGTTGGTTTTTGAGGAGAGGGGAAAACCGGAGTACCCGGAGAAAAACCTCTCAGAGCAGAGTAGAGAACCAACAAACTCAGCCCACATATGACACCGAGTCCGAGAATCAAACCCGGGACACATTGGCGGAAGGCAAGTGCTCTCACCACTGCGCCAACCCTGCTCCCTCGCGTGCACAGCCAGTAAAAAGCAAACAAATGAACCACATAACGTCGAAATTCCAGTGATAATACGCAAAAAATGGTTTTGTGTACTCGGTTTGTCTTGTGTTTGGTCAAACATTGTTTGTTTCCGGCTGGCAGAGGCTTCTCGCCAAACTTGTTTGTGCGTTTAGCCACCAAACGTTATGTTTAACAAACACGATGTTGGAAAAGAATGTTTGATCGTTTAGTCGGGGCTTTAATCCTTAATTTCACGAGGACTCATTGCGATTACGTGTTAATAAGATAAGGGCAAAAGTTTCTTAACGCTTTTGAGGCACCGAGGTCGAAAGCCATGCAAAGTAAAAATTCGTTCAAAAAAAAAAAAAACAAAAACACTCGTTCTGTACGGGTCCGCAAATGATCCCAGGACCGCAAATGATCCCCAAATTGGACCGCAAATGATCCCGGACCGCAAATGATCCCCGTATTGCACCATGTTGGACCGCAAATGATCCCGAACAAAAAATAACGAATGGTATGGATGGCGAAATGGTATGGATAGGGAATTGGCATGAATTGCGATTATTTTAATCAAAGGCTTAAATCATGGCTCACAACTATCATCATCTGATTAATTTTAAAAAGGTAAACGTGGTCACACAATTTGTGCAACTGATGTGAAGCAGTCAATCAGTGTTATCACACCAGGATCCAAACCTATCTCGTTTTTCCTTCCGTCTTTAGAGATCTTTGTGTTTTTCTTATCTTTAGTAACTCCAAGAACGTTCACAAATGATACCAATGAAATAAGAACAAGACAGTTTAGCCATATTTTCTGAACGCGTAGGAGTCACAGCTCACACGACGGTGACAAGTTTCGGATGATCTTTGGCCCCTGCTCCGATTTCAAACACATCACCGCATTTCTCGCCTGCCACAGGCCAGTCGGCTGATCCCATGAATGTGAGAAAGAAACACTTCTAGTATTCTGGGTACAATTTTAAATGAGAGTGCTCAGTAAACAAAAGACTTTTATTTCAAAAGATAACGAAATCAACTGGGAATTTTTCAGTTATTTCTTTACGGGTATGTGTGTATTTTAATTCTCCGTTGTATTTGTGATTATTCAATTGAATTATACTAGCCAGGGAGCAGGCTCCGCAGTGGGGTTAAGGAGCGAAGAGAAGGAACGTGGCCAAAAAAGATCGGCGAGCGAAGCGAGCCGAGCGGGGGACTGGCGGCTCGCTTCGCTCGCCGGATTTTTTTCGCCACGATCCTTCTTTTCGCTCCTTTAAAATCCCACTGCGGAGCCTGTTTCCAGGCCAATTTATACATGCTCGATTTTCACTGAAATCGGGCACGTGCACCGAAGCGTTAATCATATCCCCGACAGAAATGAAATCTGTTAAGCATGTTCTCGAACGTCCTGGGATGTAATACAGTAAACAGAAGACATGAAGCGAAATTAAACTCGCAGTCCACGATCACAACAAATGTCTTTGCCAAATCAATTACTGTACTATGCAGCCGGCGTCCTGAAAGCAACAAACAGACATAACGTCACGCAAGATCACAGATTTTCCACTAAAAACGAGAAAAAAAAAAAAAAAAAAAAAAAAGGACTATGGAATAATTCTCATAAAATGAAAAACGTGTTTTTTGTGTGTCATTTTTATATCAATCCATGCCATTCCTTATTTTTTGCTCGGGATCATTTGCGGTCCAATGTGGGGATCATTTGCGGTCCTGGGATCATTTGCGGACCCGTACAGTTCGCGTGCGAGTAAAAAATAAAATAACAAAGCAAAGACACAATTCAACGACTTCGTTGCGTCAAAAACGAGTAGAGATGATTGTTATTTACATCTAGTCGAGAGAAAAATACAAATTTCATTCCTGAACAAATGTAACAACGATTCAAGATATTTACTTCACCTCACTGTCCTGTGTTGTAGAGGTTTCTACCACTTCAAAATACGTAAGCTTGTCACTTTAATAAAAATACACATCGGCAAAAACAGCAAACGGTTTGTCCCAAGAAAAAACTTCTTCAACAGAGTTTGAGCTACTCGTTCCTCAAATTAATGCCGGTGAACTGCTTTCTTGGTGAGCTGCAAGATGCCGCAGTTAAGTGACAGCAAAGCCCTCGAAGCGTTAAATCATTTTGTTTTCAAGCGCCGATCGATCCAAGTTTGAAGCTTTTCCTGAGAAAAATATTTCGGTCTTCCTCACAAACTTCGATCCAAGAAGATGAAACTGTTTTGCTCAAATTGAGGAAACCAACTGAATGAACTGAATGTGAAATTTCGAGCCGCGTGGCTGCCGCTCGGCAGAAAGCGCGCGAAAATTAAGCCTTGTTTTGGTTTTGGTGTCTCGTTTTGGTTAAGTTAATCATGCTTGAGCCTGCGATCCAATCGAAAGGCAGTACTTAGTCAGCGGTCATCTTCCAAAAAAGGTGACCTCGATGAGGACTAAACTTGAGCCAGCGATTTTTTTTTTAATTGAACATTATTTTAGTGACCAACATTTACAAGATAAAAAAAAGAGGGAACAAAATGGAAAGCTGTGCTAAGGGTTACAAATTTTAAACACATTTCTACTTTGTTTTGTACTACTACCACCACCACCACCACCACCACCACCACCACCACTACTACTACTACTACTACTACTACTACTACTACTACTACTACTACTACTACTACTACTACTACTACTACTACCACTACTACCACTACTACCACTACTACCACTACTACCACTACTACCACTACTACTACTACTACTACTACTACTACTACTACTACTACTACTACTACTACTACTACTACTACTACTACTACTACTACTACTACTACTACTACTACTTCTACTACTAATAATAATAATACAAACGGAAAACGTTGACAAACAAGCAAACAAACAAACAAATCAACAAACAGTAACACACTCAATGCAACTAAAGTAGTTTGTCCCACTATTTGGTAAAACTGTCTAGACGATTTGTTCTCGTGGCAATACACCGATTGCAAATATGGCGGCTCCTGCGCGAAAGCGAGGCTTTTCGGTAGTAACGGTTGCTAAGGACCGATTTACTCTCATTTTTCTCGCCACATTCACTTGAACTGTAAGTCCTCCGAGTTCTTTTCAGGAAAACTGAAGTTTTAATTAAAAGGTAATGGCTAGGCCACTGGACAAAATGCATGTGAACGAGTTGAGACAGTTTCTTCAAGACCACAATGCGAGCCTGAAAGATTTGACAGTAAAAGCGCAGCTCGTCGCGAGGTAAAGGAAATTGTTTTATTAAACTGTGAAGCCTTGGGACTTTAATTGTGCTATTTATATGGATTTATACTGATGGCGACAGCATTAAAATGCCTTTTCTTTCATTGTCTACTCTAGAGAAAAGGAAATCCTACATGCAAACAAAATTACAGCAGACAAAACTACCGCACAAGCGCAGCCGGCATGTTCTCGAACGCAAACAAGCGACGCCGAACTTATCAGAGCAAACGAAGAAAAATTTAAATTTTGCCCTTCTGAGAAAGACATGAATAAATGCTTGGACGGCCTTCCACCATTCACATACACCTCAATAGTAAAATACATCCGCACATCGGGTAAAAATATTCCGCAGCAATCACCGGACTACATGGTTATGAAACCGTTTGAACGAGACGTGAATTTCTTTATGGAAGGATATTTACACAACGTGATAGCTCATCGTCATGTTGAAAGCGAAACATTTTACTTAAGAGCACTTTTTTATAGAAGCCTGAGAAAAAGTGAACCACCTCATAAACTCAGACTTGCAATTTCTACCAGGCAGCCAAATTTTGATGTCCTAGGATCGTCTTGCACTTGTGTCGCTGGAACTCTCGGGTTTTGCAACCATGCTATCGGGTTGATGTATCTAGTTTCACATTTTTCATGACCAAAATGACGGTAATCCAAGATGACTTGGCTTGCACTTCGCTTCCCCAACAGTGGCAAAAACCAAGGGGGAAAACAATTTCTTCAGAACCACTGATGGATATGGTTTTTAAAAAGGCAAAGTTAGACCAAGCTACTGCGAATCCAAATGTACGTTCTTCCGGGATTTGTTGTTCATTATATCCTGCAGTGAAGATAATACCTAACAGAACTGAGATAGAAAACTTCAAAAGTTACTTGCAAGAAATCAATGGGAAGTTTGGTTTAAGTCTCTACATGACAGCAGGCTCGGAAATGGTGCCCACCAAAGTTGGACCTGCACCCTTAGGAGGTTACCTCAGCTATCAGATGGCACCTACTGAGGGCAACTTTGAAGTCCGATGCACTGTTGATTTCTCAAGAGGGCGCCGGAAGGATGATGCCCGGCTAGCAACCTACCTACAATTTCCACTGTCTTTAGTACTCCCGTTGTTCACAATTACACAGTGCCCAAGAGAGCATGAACAGTTTCTAGAATCATTGGAACTCAGTGAAAATGATGCCACCTCACTTGAAAAGGACACTGTTTCACAGCGCAGTAGTGACCGATGGTGGAAGGAAAGAAGACCAAGGATTACCACATCTCAATTTGGTGATATTTTGGTTCGAAAGTCAGTAACAAACGCTTTTCTAGAAAGACTTGTGAGCGGCCACAACTCAAACAGTTCTGCTAATTTACCAGAGCCATTAAAGCATGGTATTCAACACGAAAGTGTAGCTCTGCAACAGTATACTAATTATATGAAAAACAGTGGCCACCCCATCAAGGTTTTTCCCTCAGGTTTCATTGTAAACCTGAGGTTGCCCTCCAGATGGCAAGGTGATTGATGAGACTGAGGACAGCCCTAATGGGATCCTTGAAATTAAATGCCCCTACAAACACAGAAATGTTACCCCTCAAACAGCATGCTCTGGTGATAGTCAGTTCCACCTTGAAATGATAGATGGCTTTCCAATGCTCAAGAAAAGCCACAAATACTATCAGCAGGTTCAAGGTCAAATGGGTATTTCTGGGGCAAAATGGTTTGACTTCATAACATACACATTTAAAGGGATGATAATTGAGCGCATTTATTTTGACACAGACTTTTTTGCAAGCATGCTCCTAAAATTGGAACAGTTTTTCTTTAAGCATTTTGCAAAATACTTCAAGGCTAAAGCAGCCCCTGCATGTAATGTGATGTCAACCTGTACAGCAACTACTGGAACATCAACTGTTACTGTCATGGTTAGTGAAATAACCAGAAGATGAACTTCAAATAATTCTGTAATAGTACCTATTCACTGTGGTGGAGTTCAGTAAGGAACAAATCTTACAACATGTATGTTACATTCAGTACATGAAACAATAAGCCAACAATCAGGACTGGTGTAATATGCCTATATTCTGACAGCTTCTTCATGATCAGTAAATTTGCATACACACAAGGAGAACTTTTTGGCTTAACAAGCCTATAAGAGTTGTTAAGAAACCCATCTTGCTAAAATACTGGAACCTGCAGGGGCCAGATTCACAAAGCCCTCCTAAGTTAAGATGTATCCTAAGTATTGTTTTCTAACAATAGTCTATTGATATCAAAACAATGGGCAATTGTGAGAAAACAACACTCAAGATCCATCTTAACTTAAGAGGGCTTCATGAATCTGGCCCCTGCTTCCCAAGTCATATAACTATGCAACTGTAACATGATTTTATGATTTTACAGGTGTATATCTATTTCACTTAGTACGAATGGTAAGTTTGGTATTTAGAAATTAATATTGGCAGTTAAGATATAATTGGATTCTGCAGGTTTGTCAGAATAGCAGAAACTGTCCACATTTGATTGAGACTTCCAGCTAAGGACAATGGAATTACTTGATTAAAAATCTGGAAGTTCTTAATTTTGTTTATAGCTCTTTCAACATGGAATCTTTCAGACGCAATTTCTTGTGTAGCTATAACTTCAGAGGGGTTGTGTTGACTTCTTGAACCAACAAATGGGGGAATATTGAGGCCAACGCCCATGGGTTCAAGAAGATCAGAAATAGTGAACCCCTTGTCAGCCATAACAATGTTTCCAGCTGCAAAGGGTAGCTTGAGGAACCCGGACTTAACAGTGATTTCCCTGTCCGAAATGCTGCCAGCATACAGTTGCGAGATAAATGTTATGTGACCACTGGGGGAAATTCCAATTAGACCCTTGAAAGTTGTGTGGCTTTTGTAGGAGGAAAAGGTTTCATTGTGTAGAACCAGTGAAGATGGAGTTTGGCACTTGATTTCAGTTCCATCAATAATCACCCTTGTTTTGGGAAACTTATCCTTAAATGATCGGGGCATTGCTAAGAGTACCATGAGAAAAGCAGCTGACGGGTTTCTGTAGGTATGGTCCTCCGCTTGGCGGCCCTTCGGGCCGTCGGAGCTCCGCTATTAGTCCCCGATTAGTCTGCCAGCATTCTCCAAGTTAAACAAATTGGAATAATCGCCAGTTGGAAAAAAAAGAGATTTAAACGAGATTTAACGAGATTTCGTTGTCGTCGCAGTCGTCGTTGCCAAGGCTTCCTGCATTTGTCTCTCCCAAAACAACGTGAAATCATTACTTTTCCAATGCTAAGAACGATTGAAAAAAAAAATAATTTGAGCTGGTGGCTACCGTCCGAAAGTTCTATCTGTCCTTACTTTGCCCTTGCATAGATAGCTTTGTCTCTCCCAAGACGAAAGGAACTACATTTTCTGAAATGAATGATTGAGCAGATAATTCAACATTTTTGCCGTCTGTTGGAGAAAAATTTGTGAGGTCAATCCACGCTCGCTTACAGAATATAAATAGTATTGAGGAGACAGATGTAAAGCAAACATTTTTTTTTATTCATTACATAACACAGCTACAACGATTCTTTCTCGAACATGTTGCCAGTTTATTACAAAGGTCACTGCCCAAAACTGCGTAAATCGGGCTGCCAAAATTGACTCACATCATTTCAACAATAAATACTAAAAGAAAATGCTCCCAAACTGTAAACTTGTTTAAGGCTGCGTAAATCTGGCTGTTGCAATTAATTTGAAAACATATTTAAAGGAAACATCTATTCTTACAAGAAATTCAGGCTAAATTGTTCGAAATAATTACTAGCCTCCAAAATTGATGGTTCGATCCTCAAATACTGTTATAATAGAATGACATCCTGGACTGGCAACTTTTATCTCTTCTAGAAATAAAAACGCTACAGGCAACGATTTAGGGACTTCTTTAGCATGCTTCAGCAGGGTATCTGACAAAAACAAAAAAATACAGCAATAGTATAAGGGAATTTGTTTTCATGTCGATTGCTTATATGTTTTATAATAATAATAATAATAATAATAATAATAATATTATTATTATTATTATTATTATTATTATTATTCTTTCTTGAGAATAAATGTACCGCGTTACTGTTACCTTTGCTCTGTAGACCATACTTTGGAAAACGCCTTTGGCAAGTACTAGCTACTTATTTTTAATTATCCGCAAGCTATTTCTTAGCCTGCTTCGCAGAGCTAAACTAACCTCGATAAGTAACGTCTGCGAAGCAGCGCCAAATTCCTTGTTCTGTGTACCAGAATTTGAGTACGAACTATGATTGGTCCGTCAACAAAAGGCTTTTTCTGGTAGACAGAACAAGGAATTTGGTGCTTCTTCGCAGACGTTACTAACAGGGGTTCTTTTACGTCTGCGACGCAGGCAAGCCAATTTATTGTTTTTAGAAATTCAAGACCTAAAATTAACTGCCAAGACAAGAATATTTTTTCCTTATTTTAAACCGTTATCGTAAAAAAGGGCTAACTTCATCCGTGATGCGATAGGTAAAAAAAATAAACTAATTCAAGTTGTTATTCTGTGCTCATTGAGTCATAAGTGATAAGTGATCGCCGCAGGTAGATAACTTCAACCCAAACGGTTGCAAAACAACCAACCTGAAAAACTCAAGGCTTCACTAGCAACGGAACGCTAAGTTTTTTTCAACAATTGAAACTCAGATAGTGCAAGATAGCAATTAGAAGAATTCCTCCACGATAAGTTAGTTAATAATAATAATAATTACTTAATCATCCTCTCCCCATCGGGGCTTTTCAGGGATAATGTTACAAACTATGTGAGAAAAAAATAATTTAAATAAACTCAACATGATAAGAATCCCAACTGGCCGGAGGCAAACCAGTTGGCTATTTACAAGGATGACCGCGAGGAGTTGAACCAAGGACTACCCAGGGCAACACCAGCTAGCAGCCAGAGCGGGATTTAAAGAGGATAAATATGAAATAAACCAAATATAAGGGAAACGATGGAATTACATGTTCGTGAAAGTTAAACGTGTTAGCGGTTGAAAATGAACAAAGATGAAAAACTTTTTAGTCACCTGTTAAATTAGTTCCTTCGTGGTGTTGTTCCTTCGCCTGGACTGCGTTATCCTCTTGGCCCTCCGGGGACACAATCTGTGCAGATAAATATAAATAGTGATAATACTGAATATATTTGAATTGAATTCATACCGGAAGGCAGTTTTCCTGAATTCACCAACATGAAAAACTACCAGCATTCTTCGATAACCTCTTTAAAATATTGAAAGTATACATTCCATCAACATCAAAGGTACATATCGAATTTAGAAAAGCAAATTATGGCAAACTTGATATCATATTTAGAGACCATAACCGTGATCAATATGAATAACTAGAGTAAATGCTCAAAATTATCTTTTATAATGTTTTTGTTTTTAATGATACTAGTGTGTTAGTCATAAAGTAGCATTTTCCCCATCAGTAATGTAAAACATTCGCCTTCTGTTTTTACATTATTTTGTAATTAGAACTAAGCGGGAGTCTTCTACGCAGAGCTTGCTGTATCTCCTTCATGTTAAGTATGTAATAGGCTGCTTCTAATGAATGACGAAAAAAAGGCACAAGACTGTAACTCCCATGTACCTCGCCTGTTGCAGACATTCTTCAAGAAATGTATCTTCCGTCCTGTTTGTTTTAAAGTTGAATATCTCCTCCGAGCAGACTAGATATAATGAGTTCAAGCACTTGCGATCTCTTTTTTATCAAACGATTCGACTTCTTTAGGTGATCTTATGACTTGGACACTTTCTGAAATTTTTACGTGTTTACTATTTATGTTTATGATCATCAAAATGAACATTTCTAAACGTGATCACCTCCCGCCTGTGGAATACAATATACCATGAGAAAAATCAACCTTTGTTGTAAAAAGACTACACCAAATTTCTCTGGAGGTGTTTTAAGCGAGATTGTATCGATGCTTTTTTTAAGATTAATGATGAAATTCGCTGAACCTGTTTAGTGCAAAATAGTGTTGAGTCAAGAAAACCGTTGCTTAAGACTAAGCACGTGCACGCTGCTGTTACATCACTATATCTTATTATGATCGACCCATGTCAGTTGAGTGATTTTCCTTACCTGTGCGTGCTCAGACACATAACGAAATGTTTACAAGAGCCATATCAAGCTCAAGTTTATTGCACACTATTAGATGACGATACAAACATGACAGAGAGAATACTGACTAATAATAATAATAATAATAATAATAATAATAATAATAATAATGTGAATGATATTAACGTTAAAAGCCGACGTTTCGGCGTAATCATGACACCATTCTCAAGGCAAAATGAAAAAGTAATGCGAAGATTTGATTTCTATAGTCTCTACAAATTAACATAATAACAAAGGGTCACAAGTTCTTCAAGTGAATACCTTTGCGCGCATCGAGTCCATTTGCACGTTTAGGGATGGCTTGAGTTTTCTCATAAAAAGCATCTCCTTAATTAGGCAATCAAATTTTTTAGAACCTCTAGTGAGTACGTGAAATTGTTCTGATAGAAAAGATGGTACGTTCGAGTTATGTTCGCTGATTGCCTAATCAAGGAGATGACATGTTTGATCTAAATCAAACATGTTTATCCAAAATTTCGCATTACGAGCAAATGGTAGCCACCCCAACAAACAAATGGAGCACAAACCGTGAAAAGCAACTAAATAAACCACGTAACGTCGAAAATTTCAGCAATGATACGCAAAACTCCTTTTTTTTTGGACTCGCTTGGTCTTGGGTTTGGTTAAACATTGTTTTGCGT
>JAEMWC010001798.1:52500-93532 GCA_016490735.1 Pachyseris speciosa
TTTATCGAACGTGCATTCCATAAGGCAAATCGCAGTTTTGGGCCACAATTTGAACGCGCTGATTTCAGCGGGATGGATATAATATTGTTGACAGTTCGCGATGATGCAGTAGATGCAAATTTTCGACGATTTTCTCGAAAAGGTGTTATAATGGATTGTATATTAAATGACTTTCTTGATTCTCTTAACTTAACTTTCATCCCACTTCTCCTGCCTCGATAACGTCGATGAGATCCAAACGAGCAAGCACCATTTATTAGAGAAATCGTTGACCTTGTAAAGTGAGAATAATAAAGTGGCAGTGATGGCAATCCGGAGCAAGAATTTAGCAGATTCTTGTCTTCGGCAGATATCGAGGTTGATGGATTGATCTGACTTGAAAGAGCAGAAATGTCGCTGTGTACGTGATTTCTCGCAGTGTTGTCAGGTCCAGGGTTGAGCTCAACATCCATATAGATTGTAATGTCTTTCCAAGGCAGAAGGTAGCATAAATGTCCATGTTTAGTCCACGCACAGATCGGTCTTGATGGAAGGCGTGCACCAGATTTAATGTTGTTGCGAGGCAGTCCAAGACTTATAGATCTCAGTATAGTAATCTTTGGTTGTTTAAAAACTATGTTCGAGTAACAGAGCTGGTAAAATGTAAGCACTACAGAAATAGAAAGTAAAAAACGAGCACGAAGATTTGATGCTGCCATGTTAGGCGCATTTACATATTACTACTACTACTGATATAGAAAGGTAAAGAACAAATCAGGTAAAACAACCTGTTGCTATGCGGTGCTAAGTCACCAAAGTAGCCAGAACTTTTGTGTTTGGTCATTTTCACTGCCAGTTTGCATCATTTTGTATTGCGCGTCTTTTCTTTTCCCTTTGGTTTTATCAAGTAATGTCTCCCATACCCTAGCCTGCGTCGCAGACGTAACAGAACCCCGGTTAGTAACGTCTGCGAAGCAGCGCCAAATTCCTTGTTCTGTACCAGAATTTGAGTACGCGTTATGATTGGCACGTCAACAAAAGGCTTTTGTTAACGAGCCAATCATAACGCGTACTCAAATTCTGGTACAGAACAAGGAATTTGGCGCTGCTTCGCAGACGTTACTAACCGGGGTTCTGTTACGTCTGCGACGCAGGCTACCCATACCCGTATTCGCCTTTTTTTTTTTTTTTTTACATCTCATCGCTTTTACCCGTAAGTTATTCATTTTGATTTTCTATTTGTTGTAAGTTGGATCGTCGTTGATATACGTTGTGTTTCGCTGCTCACCGTATTTGGAAGTTTGTCAGTTTGTGTAATACGAAAAGTCACCGATAATGTACCTTTGAATTCGGTCGCATGTTCCTCGTATTTTGTCTAGCTATTTCATGCCTCTATCGCTGGTTACCTCTCTCTTATTTATTTACTTTTTATCTATTTTTTTTTTCTTGATAAGAACCGTTCTGGGACGGAGCTTCTTGAACGTATGGACGAGTTGTGGACAATGATTACAGTCACTACCAATCTCTTGGCTATAAATGAAAAATTATAAAATTATATTTTGCCTAAATAACATTTATACGTAGTTATTTTCGAAAAGAGTATTCAAAAATCCTGAAACGCTTGAATTTTTTTTTTCTGAAATCGAGGAAAGTTTGAACTTTGCACGCCATTTGAGCGCCTTGTCACTGCCAAAAATAGAGTAAAATGGTACATTCTGTTATCGCTCATGAGGATAAATGCCATATGACCTCTATCAATGCAGTTTGGGCAGATCGTAAGACATCTCTTGGTCTTAGTCCGAAGCTCTAAATTATTTTGGAAAAGCTGGTGGCATATATCCATTTTTGATAGTTACAAATACCCTTGTTCAAACGCTTGAGCGAATAAACTAACTCCAGATAACTTCCACGCTGCAAGCCCACTGGTACATATAATTTCACATTGAAACTAGCATGTTCTTAAAGTGCATGCTTTTTGCGGCCCGTAAAAAGTGCCCCGTCGAGGGATGGAAAGGTGAAAAATTTTTTGCATTGCAGCCATTCTTAAAATCAACATTAACCTTACCTTCTTCGAGCCAGAGCTAGCTTCATCAAGAATTAAACGTCTACCAATGGAAACCCTTTAAAGAATCGCTATTCTGAACGCCTAAGGATCCCAGTACAATTAACTTCAACTTAGATCTTGATTTTGAGTAGGTGATGAAATTAATATGTAACTCGATGCTTCTCGACATGGCAATTTTCAAGTGAAAAGACTATAAAAAATATTTTGCCTTAATTGCCATGAATACGTGTCCAGTCAAAGAAACCAAAGCTAGGAAGAGATCCGTAATAATCAGGTACAAGCGTTGTATGCCATTCCATTTTACATGGTATCGCTTATTGCCCTTGCTGTCTTGACAAATCCAACGAATTGAAACTTATTCACTGTGACTCCAGTGATGACCCCATTTGATTAGTGTGTACCTTTCTGTACCAAGCAAACGAAAGTTATGATTTTCGTTGAATAATTATGGGTAGCAGTGGGGAAGACTGGTGTAGTCAAGGGGGTGGTGGGTAGTGTTGGAGTGAAAGATATCCGCGTAAACGAAACGTGCTTGCAAGAAAATTCTGTGCGATTAAGTAAGGAGATATAATAAAAGAATTTCTTTTAAAAAGGAAAGTTGACAAAAACAATATTTTCAGTAATTAACTGTCCACAGACCTCCAAGACCCTTCCATTTTGAAAACTACAATATGGTTTAGTGATTTACATATCACCCGTACGATTAATATATTGCATGCATGCGATTTATAAATCACATCTGTGTGATTTATAAATCGCAGATTTGCAGGTGAAAGGTAAAATGCTCAGGTTTATGAATCTCAAAGTTACGTTGCCGCGAGTTTTAGACCGCGAATTTATGTTGCTCCAAAGTCGCGCAAAGGTCGCACAACTGGAGATTTATAAAACGACTTTTTTTGCAATATACTAATAACACATAAACGGCCCAACCTAAAACTGCGGCATATCCTCGCGTTATATTTTCACTACTCTTTCGATATGATACTCCTGGGCACCCCTATAAACAGCTTACTCATTCAAAAGTTCAAGATTTCCTTTCTGAAAGTCACAAAAATATAAAAGGAAACATTTGCGGTATCTTAACAAATAAGTAAGGGCCTTTATTTTTTTTAACGAACATTTTAAGGAGAACTATATACCAGTTCTTGGGGGAGGTCTTTTTATGGTGCTTTCTTTCAGACCGTTGAGCTGGTACTTTTAGCTTGAAGTTGTCGCATAGCACCAGGAAGTAATCCCTCCCTCAGTTTCCATACCTCTCTACTTTTCTCCAAACCACATAGATCATACTACAACAACAATAATAATAGTAATGATGATAATAGTAATGATGATGACGATGATGATGGTGGTGGTTTGTGTTGGTGGTGTTGGTGTTGGTGGTGGTGGTGGTGTTGGTAGTGGTGGTGGTGAAGATGATCGTATTAATATAGCGCACATATGCTAAGTTCATTGCGCTTTACAAACTTATAAAAACAACTACCATATTTACAAAACAAAGGACGGCTATTTACAAACTCTGTAAAAAAAAAAAAGGAGGGGGGGGGGGGAGAGATCTTAACTCTTTTCCATCCAACGTCACACATATGTGATGATAAATACTGCTTCCTTTTTATGGTTTATTTCTTGTTTAAAGTTTGTCAGAACGTTATAATAATTGTGTGAATAGGACCAACTGTGTTTTAGCAATCATTAAAGCTAAAAATAACGACTACAATACCAGAATTCCGCTGCATATCACCGATCGTTTAACAGCAAAGCCCAAAATGCTTGTTTTTTGGCCAGAGAATAACACCAAAATTTACACATTTTTGTGGCCAACTTTTTAATAAGAAAAACTGCCCAAATATCAAGATTCTACATTTACAGCAAACCTCAAGCTCTCTCCTTATTATCAGCTATGAAACGTTTCTCTCACATTTGGTGCCTGCCACGTTTCAGCCCGTTTCTGAGATCCAATCTTGTGTGTCTTAACTGGACTCGTTCACGGCCGAAAAGAATTCTGGGAACTGTAACCACGCCGCGAGCATAGAACTCTCCTTCAGTTCATTACATAGTTTTTCGATAAGTGCTGAGCCACCCGGTGCTACCAGCAAAATGTTGCATCGATGAGTATTTTTAGCGGTCAGAACTAGCCCACATTGCCTCGTTAGCTCCCCGAATCCACTTGCAGAAAGACAAGAGAGACAGGTTCCATATCGAGCCACCATCATCACAACAGAGCGTGTTTGGCATCTCCATCAACATAAAACCGCCTCTCACCTCTGGTTTCTTTCAAAGGCTTGCCTTTACCCACATTCTAGCTTAATGATGCCAGCATGGGGGCTTCTGCAGAGGAAAATGGCTCAGAAAAGCACTCTAAAACTGACAATTGCACCACAGTCAAGCGATTCCACTGACTCGACAAACAACAGCCACTCGGGTGCATCACGTGACTCTAAAGCCTGGGTCCCCAGTATTTCAAGACAGCAGATATTTTCATAATAACTCCATATATGAAGAAGTTAAGAGCCCCAGACCATTTATTGCCCAAAATCTGGTGAAATAAATAGCACCCACTTGGATCGAAAAGGGTTAAGGGAAACAATGGATGTCACGTGACCAAGTATTTGACACCTTCAGGGAACAGAAATAGTAATCCTTGACTGAGTTATATGGTTGGGTTGGGATTACATACATAACGTCAGCTGCTTTGCCCTCTGGGTCAGTTCCTTGGCTTAGGGCTAGGTTTGGGTTCGGGATGATCTTTGGGCCTCCACAAGTCACGTGACATGCATTCTCACCACACTGCAACACCGTCGGGCAACTGGCCGCAGGGCGTTGTCCTTATTGAACCCAAAACATTTCGCACTAACATAGTAATTTCAAAAATTTACCACCCCTCTACTTTCATTTTGCAAGTTTAAAACTATATTAAGCTCGCCAAAGCCTTTAGCAATCAACCCCCCTCTAAATCCTTATTCTTTACTTGGTTTTGTACAAAACGTTCTGGTGTTACTACTAGCATGGATTCTTACCAGTTTAGATATTTTGCAACATCGAAATGCCAAAATAATAGCAAATGGTAATGTTGATTAAGGGCTCTCTTAAAAAATATATCAATCGAATTCAGTCTGCGAAAAGCTAAAGGAAAAGTATTCCAAAGTCTCGGGGTAGGCCACCGAGTTAGTTTTTCAGATAATTTACAAAAACTGAAATTTAAAAGACCTTTTCGTGAATCTGGCGCGTTACCACTGTAACTGATATGACGTCATAAGTACCCTTAAATATAGCCCAACAATAGAGTTGCAAAGAAACATATAGTTTGCCCACACCATTAAATGTCCTTCTTTGTAATCTTTAATCATTTTACAGCAACTACAGAAACGAAATCCCCTTTCGAGCCTCCTTAAATGCTTTTCTCACTTTCTTTAAGGAATCAATCAAAGTTCCCTTCTTCGTTTCAGTCTTACATAATCTGAAAATCCCGCCAAGCGTATTACAATAAACATCATTTCATTTACCCGACGCATTCAAAAGTTGTTCTACAAGAATACTACTTGATTAGATCTTGTTATCATTACGTAAATAAAACATTTTTACTGTAGATTTAACAGCATAAAGAATAAGGAAGAAGTAAATACTATATTTTAGGTTATGTCTATACTATTGCTGGATAGCATTTTGTGCCGTTGTGAAAAATACTCCGGCCTGGTGTCAACGGAAGTAGTCCAAAACTGCCGCCATCTTTCCACTAGAATCCAATCCTCGCTCCTCGTTGTTGAGTCCCGTTTCGGTTCGATTCTTTGTTCACACTACTCCAGAAAGTGTTACGATAACTTATCCGATATGTGACGATTCACTTTCAAGACCGCAGCGGCCCAGCATCGCTCCGACGCAAAAACCGTGCAGAAATCATAGTTTTGAATGTGCACAAAAGCCCTATCCGTTTTGGTTTTCGAGCCGGGACAAGAGCTATCCGGTATAGTGTAGACATGAAGCAGAGCAGTCTAACATCAAGCGGTATTGACCCAAAACGTTGCTTGGATGTACATTGTTTATATCACGATTTTCTGTACTTGGGAAATAGGCAAGCTAAGTTTTTAGAAAATGTTAAAAAATAAATAAATAAATACATAAATAAAGAAATAAAAAACTACCAAATGCGGTAAAAAAAGATAGGTTGCAGGGTTCGTTTAGGATAAAATAGTTAATGCGCGAGCGCATAAGCATGCGGAAACGACACCATAATATAAATCTAAAAAGGAGGCGCAGTGCTGCTACAAGGAATCAGCAGTCTTTTAAACACCATATAATCGTTTGCGGTCTGTTGGAGAAAACCTGAGAGGTCACTCCACGCTCTTGGTTCCTCTCGTGTAGCCGAGCGTGCACTTAACACGTGACCTACGATGATCAACGTCTTGTGATTTATCAAACGATTAGTGAATATATTGAGAATCATAAAATATCATTGCCATAATTGCACGCACGTCTGTAAATAGAGTACAAATAGTATTGTGGAGAAAGATGTAAATCAAACATTTTCATTCATAACATAACACAGCAACAACTTTGTTTCTCAAATATCTTTTCAGTTTATTACAAAGGTCATTGTCTAAAACTGCGTACTAAATCGGGCTGCTAAAATTAATTTACATCATCTCAATAATAAGTACTGAAATAAAGTGCTCCGGAACTGTAAATTTGTTTAAAGCTGTGGAAATCTAGTTGTTGCAACTAATTTGAAAACATATCTACATGAAACATCACCTCTCACAAGAAGTTCACGCTAAATGGTTTTAAATAATTAGTGATAAAGATTAATGATCCGATCCTCAAATGTTGTTAAAATAGAATGACATCCTGGAATGTCAACATTTATCTCTTCTAGAAATGAAATAAAAATGCAGCAGGCAACGATTTAGGGACTTCTTTAGCATGTTTCAGCATGGTATCTGACGAAAACAAAAAGATACAGGAAAACGGTATTATTATTGTTTATTATTATTATTATTATTATTATTATTATTTGAAACTGAATCGTTTCCCGAGAATAAATGTATCGCATTATCAGTCACCATTGCTCTGTAGACCTGAGTCTGGAAAACGCCTTTGGCAAGTGCTCACAATTTATTTCATCCGCAAGCTATTTTTTAGCCTGCGTTGCACATGTAAACTAACCTCGGTTAGTAACGACTGCGAAGCAGCGCCGAATTCCTTGTTCTGTATAGCAGATTTTGGGTACGCGCTATGATTGGCCCGTTAACAAAAGGCTTTTGTTGATCGGCCAGTAATAGATCGTACTAAAATTCTGGTACACAGGACAATGAATTCGGTGCGGCTTTGCTGACGTTACTAATTGAGTTTACATCTGCGACGCAAGCTAGCTATGGTTTGTTTGTTTTTTTTGGTTTTGTTGTTGTTGTTGTTGTTGTTGTTGTTGTTTTGTTTTGTTTTTTAGAAATTCAAGGGCGGCTTAAATTGACTAACAGCCCACAAATTCTACATAAACAATATTGACTTCACAGATTAAAGTAACAAACAGTTGTTGAGTCATAAGTCATACGTGATAAGAGGGGGGAGGAACAAGGGAGTAAATCTCCCTTCTCCCTACTTTCTGAGCCAATTTCTCCCTCCTCTCTACTTTTTGAGCCAATTTCTCCCTCCTCCCTAAACGTTTACCTCACATTTTCTCCTCCCTCCCTACTTTTTCCCCCTATTTCTCCCTCCTCCCAATTTTTTTTGGGCCATTTCTCCCTCCTCCCTATTCTGTTCCTCCCCCCTCTGATAACTTGATAGGTGATCGCCGCCAGGCGGATGACTTTAATCCAAACGGTTGCAAAACAACAAACCTGAAAAAAACTCAAGGCTTCATCAGGAATCGAACGCCCCTTTTTTTTTTTTTTTTCAATAATTGAGCATCAGATAGTGCAAGACAGCAATTCGAAGAATACCCCACGATAAGTTAGTTAAAGTGGATAAATATCAAATAAACCAATTATGAGAACTACGGATGTAAGGGAAATGATGAAAGTACATGTTCGTGAAAGTGAAACGTGTTAGCTGTTGAAAATTAACAAAGATGAAAAACTCTTTGGTCACCATTGAAATCAGTTCCTTTGTTGTTTTGTTCCTTCGCCTGAACTGCGTTATCCTCTTGGCCCTCTGGGAACACAATCTGTGCAGATAAATATATATAGTGATAATACTGAATATATTTGAATTGAATTCATACCATAAGGCAGTTTTCATGAATTCATCAACATGACAAGCTACCGGCATTCTTAGATAACCTCTTTAAAATATTGAAAGTATACATTCCATCAACATCAAAGATACATATCGAATTTAGAAAAGCAAATTAAGGCAAATTTTATATCTTATTAAGAGACCAATTCAATTTAATAGCCTTCCCTTGACATAAGAAACATAACCTTGATCAACATGTCCAAACATAAAGAATAACTAGAGAGTATGTTCAAAATTATCTTTCATAAACTTTTTTTAAAATGATACTAGTGTGGTAGTTAAAAAATAGCATTTTCCACATCAGTTTTGGTTTTATTTTTCAAGCCTCGCGTTTATATTTCTTTTGATTTTGTTTGTTTTTTTTTTTTTTTTTTTTTTTTTTTTTTTTTGCGGTCTTTCCGCTTTCTGTTCGACAGTTGTTTGGTTAGAGGTTTCCTTTTGGCCCTGTCATTATCTAATGACTCAGTGAACAGGCATTTGTACTGTTTAAATTGTTTATTATCCTTGCCTTTTACAGTTGACATTAGATCGCTGAACTCGGCTATTTTCTTTTCTAGGTTTTCTGTTATCTTGTATGTATTGTTGAGCGATACAGTGTTTTCTCTAGGCGCCGAGTGTTTTCCTTAAATGTAGTTACATCAGTGTTTGCGGTTTCGTTAGAAACTTTCGGTCGTTTTCCGCGTTTGATTTCCGATCTCAACCGATCGGTTTCACGATCATGAAAACGAGTTAGGCCCCGTCCACACTAATACGTTTTCGTTTGAAGACGTATACTGTTTTATTCGTTTTCGCCTTCCGTCCACACTAAAACGATCAAAATCGGAGGTTTTCGAAAACGCTCTCTAGAGTGGAGGTTTCTGAAAACGGAGTAGTGTGGACGGGTGAAAACGGAGGTTTTCGAAAACGTATTAGTGTGGACGGGGCCTTAGAGCCTTTAGGAACTCTTGCTCCGCGCTTTTGCGGATGCGTTTAATGTCAGTTTTGAATTCAGTGTCCGCTCTTGTTCGAGCTCTTGCTGTCTTTAAGAAACTCGTTTTCATCGCCTTCAGGTTGTGAAAGTTCCATATGTTCCTCCTCTGTTTCAGAGGCATTTTCTTTGCTTGTGCCAGGGGCGGCTATTAGCCCTGCTGACGTTAGTAAGTTTTTCGACATTTTGGTAGTCTGATGGTCAGGCAAGACCGCGGTTTCGCTCCTAATCGTGTGGATCTCGTCAATTGCCGATTGTTGAGTCACCATAGAGATGAGTTCTCGGTATCATTTCAGAAGTCGCGCTCTTTTCCAAGATTTTATACTCGTTGGGAAGATCGAAAATCTCGCATTTTGTTTGGTCCTCTAGCTGGCCAATCATGTGGAGGGGTGGTACCGAATTTCGATAAAAGGATGGTGTCATCTTCAGACCATCCCTCAAAGTAAATGCATTAAATTCCAAATCAATAGTGAGTGAACACCACACCGCGAAAAAGTCCATATGAACACCCGTACACTAAACTTCAAGCTTTCCACTCTACAAATTGGTTCATTTGCTTTCCCTACCCCCAGCCAAGATGAATACAGTCCCTCCCTCCCCCCTACCCCCCACCCACACCAACCCCCCAAGTTCTTACTCTGTGTGGTGATACCCTTTCTTACCCCTCAGCAGAAATGCACCCTAATAAAAATAATCCATTTCTTAAAAAAAAGCTTAGTCCAAACAATAGTCCAAAAAATGGTCCAAAAATGGTCCAACAGTCCAATGGTCCAATGGTCCAATGGTCCACGGGTCCAGCCATACTTTACCCTATGCCGCTCAAACGGTTGCAAGACAACAAATCTGTGACTGATGTATGCAACATTAGATGCTACACAAGTAGAAATTAATTAAATGATAGCCGTTCTGATTAGCATGAGAATAAACCAAACTTGCAGGCTTCTGGCTATTAACGGCTGATGACACAATCGTAAAAATATCCTTGGAAATCATACGAACAAGCCAGCATGATCATGCGTACGAAAATCACGTGAACCAGGGCTTAAGCTTTTGACACGTAAAATTACCGCATGTGAGAGTTAAATGTCGGCTTGTCCATCAAGTTATTTCTTCAGCTAAAAGTATCGTTTCTTGACCGTCCAATGGAAACGAAACTGAATGTTTACCAGTACATTTACTAAAAGCTTGATTGTTCCTGACTGAAGAGAAGAGTGGAGAGATGAAAGACCTTGAGAGCGGGGACTGGAAAATTTCTTGTTGTCCCTTGTGAGATGTTTCAAAGGCCACTTTAGATCTATTTTCTGACTTTTCGTTCTACGGTTTCCAGGGATTAGAGGGGTGGTTACCATTTGGATAGACAAGAGAGATTAGACTTACGCACATGTGATTTTTTATTTATCAAATAGCTCGAGTCGGCTTCCCTTCGCCTTTTTATTATTTTTCGATTACACGTTTGACCTGGGCTGTCCGGAATTCACTCGGCTTTTTCGTCGTGGGAAAGGTTGACGCGCAGGAATTCGAATATTCTGGAAAGTTCTCCTAGTTTCATTGTCAGTGAGGTGTGGTAGCTGTCGATTTTCTTTTCTTCATTTTAGCAACGAAGATGGCAACGGCAACGAGAAGGCCACAAAACACATTTCTTAACCACAACGTGAAATGGCCAAATTTTAGTTTTTTTTTCTTAATTTGCCTTTATCCTCACCTTTAACGCCATTACTATTAGTCCCCGATTAGTCCACCAGCATTCCCCAAGTTAAACAAATTGGAATAGAGTGCTTAAGTGTGACGCCACAAATATAATTTTTTTGAAATTATGGGATTTGTTGAGAAAGAGCACGATGAAAAATGCTGACTTGCCAAAACTCAGCATTTAAAGGCAAATTGGCTTTGAGACATTATCACCATTACGCTCTGCTGATTCCATAAAAATCCTTCTCAATTTGACTTGGTTCATAACATTAGGAACAGTAAAAATTTATAAGGATTTGTATGGAGTCAGACAAGCATAACGGTGCCAATATCTCAAAGCCAATTTGCCTTTAAGTGCTAAGTTTTTGGCAGATTGTTTTATTTTTTTGCGATGTCATCACTTAAGTGCTCTACAAAAAACGAGATTTAAATTTAGAAATGACCCATTTGTTGCCGTCGCAGTCGTCTTTGCCAAGGCTCCCTGCATTTGCCTCTCCCAAAACAAAAGGAAATCCTTAGTTTTCCAAGCTAAGAACGATTAAAAAAATAGTGTTCGAGATGATGGCTACCGTCCGAAAATACTATCTGGCCTTACTTTGCCCGTGCATAGACAACTCCGAAGACGAAAGGTACGACATTTTCTAAAATGAATGATTGAGCAGAGAATTCAACACTTTTGCCTTTTGCTCACTCCACGCTCTTGGTTCCTCTCGTCTTGCTAAGCGTGCACTCAACACGTGGCCTACAATGATCAACGTCGCGTGATCTATCAAACGATTGGTGAATATATCGAGAATCATAAAATACCATGGTCATTATTGCACGCACTTCTATGAATAGAAAATAAATAGTATTGAGGAGACAGATGTAAAGCAAACATTTTTATTCATAACATAACACAGCTACACCTTTTTTTCTCGAATATGTTGTCAGTTTATTACGAAGATCATTGTCTAAAACTGCGCACTAAATCGGGCTGCCAACATTAATTTACATCTTCTCAACGGTAAATACCGAAATAAAATGCTCCCGAACCGCAAACTTGTTTAAAGCTGCGTAAATCTGGCTGTTGCAATTAATTTGAAAAAATATTTAAAGGAAACCTCCACTCTTACAAGAGATACGCACTAATATGTTGGAAATAATTACTCGGTATCTAAAACGGTTGGTCGATCCTCAAATATTGTGAAAACAGAATGACATCCTGGACTGTCAACTTTTATCTCTTCTAGAAATAAAAACGCAACAGGCAACGATTTAGGGACCTCTTCAGCATGCTTCAGCAGGGTATCTGACAAAAACAAAAAGATACAGCAAATGTGTAAGGGAATTAGTTTGTATGTCGATTTCTAATATGTTATTATTATTATTATTATTATTATTATTATTATTGTTATTATTATTATGATTATTATTATTATTATTATTATTATTATTATTACTATTATTTTAAACTGAATCGTTCCTTG
Organism: Pachyseris speciosa; assembly: GCA_016490735.1. NCBI lineage: Eukaryota > Metazoa > Cnidaria > Anthozoa > Scleractinia > Pachyseridae > Pachyseris > Pachyseris speciosa. The sequence goes on from JAEMWC010001798.1 coordinate 64,895, forward strand.
AGAATAAATGTACCGCGTTAACAGTTACCATTGTTGTCTAGACCAGACTTTGGAAAACGGCTTTGGCAAGTGCTTGCAATGTATTTCATCCGCAAGCTATTTCTTAGCCTGCATCGCAAACTTAAAAAAAAAAAACTAACCTCGGTTAGTAACGTCTGTGAAGCAGCGCGCAATTCCTTGTTCTGTATACCAGAATTTGGGTAGGCGCTATGACTAGCCCGTCAACAAAAGGCTTTTGTTGACTGGCCAGTCAGCGCGTACTCAAATTCTGGTACACAGAATAAGGAATTCGGCGCTTCTTCGCAGGCGTTAATTCTACTAACCGGGATTAGTTTACGTCTGCGACGCAAGCTAGTTTTTGTTTTTTGTTTTTTAGAATTTCAAGACCTTAAATTAACTGCCAAAACAAGAACACTTTTTTTCTTATTTTCAACCATTAGCGTATAAAAGGGCGAACTTCATCCGTAATGCCATAGGCAGAAGAGATAAAATAATTCGACTTGTTATTCTGTTCCCACGAATTCTACATAAACAATATTCACTTCACAGATTAAAGTGACAAACAGTTGTTGGTACTTTATAATTTGATAAGTGATTGCCACAGGTAGATAGCTTCAACCTAAACGGTACCCTGCGAGCAGAGTCTCTTTCGATCTACCTAGAAAAAAGTAGATAAATATGAAATAAACCAAATATGAGAACTACAAATGTAAAGGGCAATGATGAAAGTACATGTTGAATGATGAATGTATCAGGGGCACCTAACGAGCCTAATCAACTTAACGCTGTACAAAGGCATTGTTAAGTACCTTACACAGTAATTTTCAAAGAGTTATTTTAACTCCTGAAGTGGGGTTAAACTAACTCCTCAAGGTGGAGTTATTTTTGTTCGGAGTTACTTTAACTCCAAAAAGAGTTATTTTAACTCCAGCAAAAGAGTTTTCTCTTCAACTGGGGAGTAAATTTAACTCCTAAATTGGAGTTACATTGTGGGAGTTATTGTAACTCTGAATTGGAGTTAAAGTTAACTCCCTGTGGAGTTAAATTAACTCGTTTGTGGAGTTAAATAAACTCCTTTTGTGGAGTCATTTTTAAGGGGTTAGTATAACTCCCCTTAGGGAGTAATTATGGAGTGATTGCAACTCTCCAAGAAGAGTTAAAACATCTCTATTTGGGGAATTATTTTCATAGAGTTACTTTACCTCTGCAAAGGGAGTGGTTATAACTCCTCGTTTAGAGTCATTAATGAATTTATAGGAGCTGGCATAAGTGAAACTAAACAGAGTCATTACTTTACTGTTGTTATTTTCAACTCTGTTCAAAGGCTCGTGGGATAGAGAACATGAAAGCTTGGACCACTCGCATGACAAAAACGTTGCAGTGGTATGCCATATTCGTCCCCTTTTGCAATTCACTATTGGCTCGCTGAAACAAAAGAGCTTTTGTAATGCATCGTTTTCGGTGGAAAAAGCGGCTTCCCAAAGATCATGCTGTTTATCTCTTCCTTCCCCACCCCGGTAAGCTTCTGAAGCTTTCCTTCCCTTCCCTTGTATCTAGGGAATACAGGTTTGAGAAGAAGGGAAAGTTCGAGAAAAATAATCCCACGGATCGAAGGATAAATGGATGAAATATTGGCAGTACAATGTAATCACGAAAGGTCACTTTCTTATCACTGGTCACGCTCCCTACCCTACAAGAAAATGATTAGAACACGTGATGTAACACGTGAGCGATCTCGCGTTCAAAGGTTTGCGCCAGTGGCGGTTGGTATTGAAAATTGTATTGAATCGGCGTGAATTTATCTTCATTTTTGGATCTTTAAGTACGAAAGAAACTCTATCAGGTAAGTGTTTTAGAGATTTGTGTTTCTTTTTAGTCGATTTGTCTCGCTTTAACAGTGTATTTGTAAGAATACTGACAAAGGAGGCGGTGGTGAATGCTGCATGTATATGGCGCGTTTTTAGTGTCAAAATTCAAAACCTCGTTTCAAACATGCTATTTTTCTATTCAAATATTCGATCCTGTAATTAAAACCTAGGGCTCTTCAATTCAAATATGGTATCCTTCTATTTCGATTTCCAATTCGTAAATTAAACTTCTTGTTTAACAATTCAGATACGCTATTTGGTGTCTGAAACATCCATGGTTTCAATTCAAAGCAACATTTCTTCAATTCAGTTATGCTCTTTTTCTACTCAAACGTGCAGTCCTTCGTTTCAAAAATGGTTTTCTGCTAGCCAAACATCCAGTCGTCTAATTCAAACCTGCTATCGAGCAATTCAAATTTCCAATCGCGCAATTCAAAATAGTCAGTTTCGCGAGTAAAAATGCTATCCTTCTATTCCAATATACAATTCTTCACCGCAAATCTACAATTCGTCAATTCAAATACACTATTCCACAGTTCAAACAAGCTTTTGTCGACAGAAACATGCAATCCTTCGTTTTGAAACTACCGTTCTGCAATTCAAACACTCTACTCTTCAATTCAAACCGACAATTCTTCTATTCCAACGCGTAATCTTTCAAGTCAGACCTGCTTTTCGACTATGGAGACATCCGGTCGTTTAATTTGAGAACCCTGTTCATCACTTCAAATACTCCAACTCGTTTTCCAAACATTCAATTATTCAATGCGAACGTGACATTTGACACTCGTCATTTCAAACACGCAATCCTTCAATTCAAACACTCAAACTTTCATCGCAAACACGCTGTCCTTCGTCGTCGCCTGGAACCTAGCCCGGCCACGCATGCGTAGTAGGAAGACAAATTCACGGGCAGAAGCTGAGCTGAAGACGGGAACCGGCGCGAAGGTAAGTTGTACTTTTTGCACACGGCTTCTATTCCGTGCTCTAGAATTAGCTCTGTATCGTCTTGATTTCTTTTCTCAGCTATGTCTGTCGCAAAATGCAAGGAATTACTGGACGAAGTAGCCAAATTATGTGCTCAAACTTCTCGTCAAGTATACTACTCCTCAAACGCCGGTTGTCACGAACAGAAATACACCTACTCCTCAAACGCCGGCTGTCACGAACAGAAATACACCTTCTGTTTCATCTGCCACTGACTCGTCAACTTCTGTTGCACTTGGATTCCAAGAACACCGTAGATTATTCGGGTTTAACCCTACGGCCTGTCAGACGACAAGCAAAAAACGAAAAGGGGTGAATGGTGGAACGTCGAAAAAGGTGAAACGACCCACATGGACCAGGACTTTCGTGTGCCTGGGGAATACAAGGGAAGAAAGAATGCCAACCCCCAAAGAGTACCGAGAGCTCAAAGCTGCTGATCTGGGTGAAAAATGATTAACATTCTTCGCTGACAGCATCTCTGTTGATTTTGATAATAAATTGAAAGACGCCTTCCCCAAACTGGAGACAGCAGGAGGCTATACACTGCTGTGCGGGAGTCACACTCGACAGCTTGAAGTTATCAATCCTCCTTACAATATACCGAGACTTAAAGAACATTTTGTCGGTCAGGGGAAGCTGTTCATTAAACCCCTGCAAAAGGATCTGGACAATATCCCGACTGGCACCTCTTGGGAGGATGAAGAGGTGAGATGATTTAAAAGCAGGAATGTATAACCTGCATTTCCATGCTTTTTATTTAAGCCTAATAATAATAATAATATTAATAATAATACTGATAATAATATGATAATAATACAGTCTTCACCTGTCAGATACAGAAACCCAAGTAGTGTGTTTTGAAATACCTACTTTTTTCTAAAATCATAATACATGTATTATTTTGACAGATCTTATTCAATGTATATGTGGCTTTTGGCTCCTTTGAATGTTTAATTTTTTATTTACTGGGTAATTTAATTTATTACAATTTAATGGCAAAGATAGCATGGAAAATACAATCAATATTTGACCATAATGGACACTGATAAAAGAAAAAAAGGGGGAAAAAGTTCTAAAACAGCTTAACTGAATTGTATTTTTCTTGAAATTAAGTAATCTCCTACTCCCTTTTTTAAAACCGGAGATGCTGGAAGCTGTGAAAGATTTCCACGTCTGTAAAACAAAACGGCACTGAAAAATTTATTTCTGAAATAAACATGATGTTTCAGCCAACTATATGCATAGTATACACAGGACCACTACACATATATGCTGAACTTAAAATATTACACATCAAATTTTAATAATAATATTGTACATGATACATGCCATACCACTGAATTTTTACTTCTTTATGCCCACATATAAACCCATTGCATACAGTGTTATCTACATGTAGTTTTTTTTAAATAAGTGGAGCTGTTATTATCTATGACCAATACACGTGTGTGTGTCTGGTGTGTGTGTGTGTGTATTTCAGGAAGATGACCTGGTAGAAGTTTGTATGAAATGCAACAAGTTGTTTTACTTGTCAGAATTAGCTGACCATGTGGAGAACTGCAGGTGAATCAAGCACTATTGAAAAAAGTTACTCGTTCTTTATGCAATAATTATTGTCAATCACTGGCCATTCATTATAACCATGCATGCATTTTTAAAGCTTAACATTTTTATAGAAAACCAAAGCTTTCATTTGCCTTATTTTCATTACATCACACACTTCTTTTAGATACATTGAAAATAAATCAATGTACATGTAAAGACAAGACTTTAATCAGCAAGCTCAATGGAAATTGGAACTGTGACATTGTCTGTGATAACTGAACTTTTGAGCACTAGTTGCAGACATAAACAATATAATATCTTGCTTAATTAAGGGTGTTGTTGTGAATGTCTTTTGTTAATTGTTTTATTCATCTTTAAAAAATGCAGACTTTGCTAAAGATCTGTTCTACCAGCTTTTATACTCACTAGGGAAGGTTGTACTCCCCAAAATGTTTGTTTTGGGGTGTGTGGCCCAAACCTTGAAACTGGCCTTACCCTATCCCAGACAGTAATATGTGAGTTAAAAAATGTGAAAAAATGAGGAAGGGCTTATTTGCTTTTAATGCATTATTTTATCTTAGCAAAGAACATGGCAAAAATTCACCAGAGGAAGATTCCAATATGTATGTTGAAACTCCAAGTAGTCCACAGTTATTGGTTCCTGGTATACTGCGTACTGAATGCCTGATGTGTCCCACTGATGCAAACGTAAATGTCTCTCAAAGTTATGAAAGTACATCCATTACTCCGCCGGCCATAGTGAACAGTTCACTTACATGTAATGATGACCAAGCAGGAGATGAGGAATTGGAAAGAGACTCAGTAACACATGAACCTACATGTAGCATATCAAATAACATTGAACGGTTTCACGTCTCCCAAATAAATAACTGTTGTATCTGTTTTTGATGTATACACTGTACAGCTACTGCCGGCTATAATGGAGAAGATGATTTATGTTCTATTCTAGCATTAACCTTTGTACTAAAGCAACTGTTTTTAAGTATAAGTCAATCCCATAACTGTCACTTTCTTGAAGTGGATTAATTTCCGCGGCAAGCAACTGTGTCTTGTGTTGATCCATTGTAAGAGTGGGTGGTACTTCAACAACCTCTCCATCAGACTGCAGTGGCCCATCGTGTTCTTCATTAGGTAAAGGTCCTCTCCAATCTATACCATACCCCTGAAAATTTTCCTGTTGACAGAATTCAATTTTTCAGTAGGGGACATTTCAACTGAAAATCAATGGTAGAGTAGTGGCTTACCCCAAACATTTCTTCCGACACAGTAGTGCACGATGCTGCACTCTGCTGCATCCCCCAAATCCAAAGCTGTCTAGGAGTTCTATTGTGGGCGGATGAAAGGCCGTGGTTGATCCATCCGTTCACAAAATCATCCAGCTGCGCATTAACACGGGGCAAAAATATGTAATGCAGGGAAAACATGTGCACTTCATCACTCACATCCAACACTCTGTTCTCTTCCATATGGCAGAAAAGTTGGTAAAAGGTTGCGGTCTTTTGAAAATAAAGATCCCGCCACAGTCGCTCAATTCGCTGGTTGTGAACGCTTTTTCCAGCGATCATGCTACCCCTTCCGGGACCACGCCTGGGATGGGTCAACATAAATAGGGAGACGTCCACGTTCTCCCCACCCTTGTCCGAACGTACCCGTGACGGCAATCCATATTGGCGAACTGCTTCAAGGAAGTGAGACAGAACAGTTGAGGCAAAGTTGTTAGCGGAACAGCGAAGAAATACTGGAATGCGCGAATATCCGTCGATTCCGCCATGAATCACCATTCTCCATCTATAAGACAAATAGTTTTCGAGAAATTAGCATTGACTCGACTTTTTTTGCCCCCAATCTATGGCTTATCTAAACCGTTCCCCGTAGTAATTAGTTAATAGTATAAAACACTCATGAAAAACATAAACATTGTCAGGCATACATGGATATAGTACTGGGTTACATCTTGGACCAAAAGGTTTCCAGTCGTTGCACGAATATGGAGCTGAATGTATGTCCGCTATAACGCTGAGCAGCAGTAAAACATGCCAGGTAGGAGAGGTCACCTGATTACAGTTGTGATGTGTCTATTGATTTCATACCTTATCAGCTTGTGGTTACCGTCAATGTGCCACAATGCATTTGGGCCACTGACTGAGTAAGCTCGTCGTTGTACAGTGGTCATCCACCGAGTAACGGTTCCCTCTGGATCTTCTTTTTGCATCGTTTGACGCACCCTAAGCTGAGATACCCGATATCCTCTTGCACGAAGGTGACCTAACATCATCCTGTAACCACTTCTAGGATTCTCTTTCTTGATGTCCCGAATAAGTTCACAGAGATTCTCATCAGTTATGTCTGAAAATGGTCTGGATGTGTCAATACTGTACTCGATCATACGGCGCCTGACCGTGCTGAGGGACACCCCGAGTAGTGTACCCATTTCCACTGCGTTAAACCCGTTTGCAATAAGGTATTCCAATTGTTCCTGGGAAATAACGAACTTTGGCCTTCCACAATTTCCACTGTAGTATTTACTCAAACGAACGTTCGACCACTGTTCTTTTTCTGAATCTTGAGCACGAATAATGGTGGAAACTTCTCGTAGTTTAGGAATAATTTCGTTGAAAACGTCGCAACCCAGAGGAGACAAGCGAACTGCATGTTCCTAAAGCATTTCCGACTGATAACGTAAATAGTCCAGTGTTTCTGATGTTAAATTTCCCGCTTGTGCAAGTCTTGTCAACTCATTTTTCAACGATACAGTTCGCCCGAGAAGGTGCTCTGTAACTGTTGCAGCCATTTTCACCATACAAAAGATCATAGGAACTCATTGAAATTCCCGCCTTTCTCTCGCCTTTCTTCCTACTACGCATGCGTGGCCGGGCTAGATTCCAGGCGACGACGAAGGACAGCGTGTTTGCGATGAAAATTGAAGGATTGCGTGTTTGAAATGACGAGTGTCAAATGTCACGTTCGCATTGAATAATTGAATGTTTGGAAAACGAGTTGGAGTATTTGAAGTGATGAACAGGGTTCTCAAATTAAACGACCGGATGTCTCCATCGTCGAAAAGCAGGTCTGACTTGAAAGATTACGCGTTGGAATAGAAGAATTGTCGGTTTGAATTGAAGAGTAGAGTGTTTGAATTGCAGAACGGTAGTTTCAAAACGAAGGATTGCATGTTTCTGTCGACAAAAGCTTGTTTGAACTGTGGAATAGTGTATTTGAATTGACGAATTGTAGATTTGCGGTGAAGAATTGTATATTGGAATAGAAGGATAGCATTTTTACTCGCGAAACTGACTATTTTGAATTGCGCGATTGGAAATTTGAATTGCTCGATAGCAGGTTTGAATTAGACGACTGGATGTTTGGCTAGCAGAAAACCATTTTTGAAACGAAGGACTGCACGTTTGAGTAGAAAAAGAGCATAACTGAATTGAAGAAATGTTGCTTTGAATTGAAACCATGGATGTTTCAGACACCAAATAGCGTATCTGAATTGTTAAACAAGAAGTTTAATTTACGAATTGGAAATCGAAATAGAAGGATACCATATTTGAATTGAAGAGCCCTAGGTTTTAATTACAGGATCGAATATTTGAATAGAAAAATAGCATGTTTGAAACGAGGTTTTGAATTTTGACACTAAAAACGCGCCATACATGTAACGTGTTAGCTTAACGGTTGTGATTTTGCTCCCGTAAACCTTTCCGAAAATCACGATTAAATGCCTTCATTCAGTGCTCCTTGATCGAAGACCAAGAGAAATATATTAATTCAAGTGAATTTTCGCCGAAACAGCAAACCACAACGAGTTATTGAGTGATTTTTGTAGCAAAATACAAACACAAAACTTCGAAGCGTTCACGTTTCACTGAATTTATAATTGTATGGCGTCCGAACAAGAAATGAAAAATTATTTTCAAAAGTTTTCATGTATGTTAATGTCTGTCAACTTATCAAAGTGTTGCATTGCTAACGGAGGAAAATAAACTTGTTATTTGTGCTATTTGTCTTAGATAACCATGGATGAAGAGTTAGCAAGATTTCTCAATACAGTCTGCAGTTAATATAAGCAAGAGTCCATTGATAATCTTATAAATGACGAGGTAAGTTTTGAGACAGTGGCAATTATTGGCTACATGATCATGTACAAAGTATTTAAGCATACATCTTTATTCTTAATTTGAAGAAAGTCTGCTACAAATCCAAAAGGGCAAAGAAATGAGCCTTTCATAATTCAACTACAAATGCTGTGCTTGTTGGTTAGATGGCAAACATGGCTATTTGTTCCAAAGAATATTAATGAAGGAAAATGTTGTATACCTTGTTTCTTGCTGTGCAGGAAATATTTCTCAGGATGCAGGAATTGAAATATTTTTATTTGGGTGTTGCTAAATTTGGACAGTCAACCCTGTTAAACACGGCCACAAGTGAATTAATTGCAATGTTGTTGTTATTGCTGTTGTTATTGTTATTATTATTCACTTTATTCAGGGCCATTTGGCTGTGTGAGATTTATTTATTTGAGTGTTTGACTAGGTGTTTTTTATGTTAGTAGCACCTCACATTCAAGATGTACTTGTAATCTCATGCAACTTCATTCATATCACACAGAACAAACTACAAGTTGTAGTCTTTTTGATATGAGGCAGAAGCTTGTATAGTTAAATGTGTATATTTCCTTTCTTTTAACATGAAGGCTGAGTTTGATCAGTTCTTTGGCAACCATTTAGGATAATAGTTAATTTTTTCCTCTAAAATAATAATCATGGGTGATCATATACTGTAACTTCAAGCAGATTATATATTTGAGTTGCTTTTTCGCTGAAATGGCATGGCAGTTTTATTTGTTTGCATCATAACATCTACGTACCAGTGACTCTGACAGTGCAGTCTCCCAAACAGCCATTATTAGTGGTTGACACAACACTAAGGGAGCACTGTTGCATGACGACCACTAATAATGGCTGCCTCAGGTAGACCATGCAACAGTGGGGAATAATGACAACTTTTAAATTTCATATCTGGGGTTTACAATGCTTACATTTGCATAAAAAGATAATCATGCTGAAACTGATGTCTAGATACTCAAGTACTGAATACCGGGTACATTCTTTTTGTAGGATGTATGTAGAGTCCATTGATGTGGAAACAAGGAACACCAAAGCTCTCCAGGATTATAGGCATTGGTGACTTAAGGACCTGGCCCCGGTTATTCGGAAGACGATTAATGCTAACCCAGGATTAAGAGTTAACTGAAGTCTTAATCTCACTCGTTGAGAAAGTTTTGTAAATCAAATTGTACGCTTAAAGTAAAGTTAAATTCCAATCAAAACTTAAGGATGAAAGTCTTTTTGAAATGTTTTTGTTGAACATTACCAGTATTAACAATTTAGACTGTACTCAAAGTTTGCTCTAACCCGTGATTACATAGCTTAATCGTGCTTTGAACAACTGGGCCCTGCTGTGTATTGCATTGGAGGGAGTTGAAGTGATTTCTCTGGGGACAAGCAACGTGGCATTGTAGTGGGGCTTCATGTGGCTTGTTAAATATTTAAATATATATACCCCACCGAGTGTGGCAATGTATTTCTATTTTGTGAAGACAGACGCCAAGAAGCAACAAAGAGAGTGGCAGTGGACAAGTTCACCTCTGCCCTCTCATAATTTCAATGTTTCTTTAAGGGGGCACTGTCATGAGTTTACTTCAAAACATTTAACAATTCTTTTTTCCTCTCTTAAAGGAGTCAAATATTCATGTTTGCCTAGAGTTTCTGAACTTTTTACTGTAACCATTGCCAATTTGTCCATGCCAATTTAAATTTGGCACATCAAACTGAATTTTTCAAGTTTAAATTTGAGTAACTGGCAAATGTGCTTATGTGATAGTGTTCTGTTAAGGCTTCAGCCAAAAACAAAGTTTAAAATGTTTTTAATGTACACATACCATGTGTATCTTGTTCCTGATAGAACCTTATGAAAATTAAATTATAAGCCAGCTACATTTTTTAAAGAAAAGATAGGGTTGCGTTCAAACAAACAGATTGAATATTAAATCAGAAGAATTGAATATTTGTTGTATAGTCGTTTAAATTCAAATGTTCTTCAAATTTGACTTTCATACCTGGAAAGATTGTCGTGTTTTTATCATGCATACTTGTACATTCTTAATTTATCAATATAATCATATTAGAAATTTACATTTCAAATGTCAATGATAATACATAGTATGCAAGAAAGTGGTGTTCAGATAAGAAAATGAAATCTGATTGAATTAAACATGTTACAGTCAATTTGTGTGATCTGTTGTTTTCACCTTAAAACTACATAGGGTGACATCGCTGGAGTTACTTTACCTCTAATGCTGGAGTGACTATAACCCTGATTATGGAGTTGAAATAACTCTACTCTTTCATGGGGCAAAGTTAAAATGACTCCCTTGTTGGAGCTAATACAACTCCAGAATTGGAGTTAAAAATGGGAGTTAAAATGACCCCCAAAAAGGAGTTATATTTAACCTAACATTTTAACTCCACATTTGGAGTTACAGTAACTCCCTTATGGAGTTTAAATAACTCCTTTTGCAGAGTTAAAGTGACTCCCACACTGGAGTCATTATAACCCTTAAAAAGGAGTTGAAAAAGGGAGTTAAAATAACCCCCAAAAAGGGGTTATATTTAACCTAAAATTTTAACTCCACTTTTGGAGTTAAAATAACTCTTTAAAAATTACTGTGTATGGACGGTGTTTGAAGTCTGTTTAAAATCATATTTTCATAAGCTAGAAGAAGTTAATCTGTTCGGATTCCCTAGCTGAAATTTTAATTACCCGAAAATGTTAGAGAGCAAAATCTTCCTTTGCGAAAATGCAATCTGAAATTAACTTTCCACGAGCTTTCTAGGGAACTATTTCTTTCGGAAAATGCTAGCTGACGTTTTTGCCTGTCAAAAATAGCAATTGCGACCTTTCGGAAAACCTCAGGGCTATGATTTCCCAATTGCGAATCTTTTAGACAACGTTATAGTTACGAAAATCCGAGTGCACTCTTTAATCGACGCCGAAATCCCATGCAAAGCGAATTACCCTCCACAAAATTATAAAACAGGTATCGACCGAAACGTTTCGTTGGGTGCTCCGTGACGTATTAGCAGTTGAAAATGAGCAAAGATGAAAAACTATATTTGTCACCTTTGTAATCAGTTCCTTTGTGATGTTGTTCCTTCGCCTGGACTGCGTTATGCTCTTGGAGTTCAAGGGACACAATCTGAGCAGATAAATATAAATTGTGATAATACTGAGTATCTTTGGACTGAATTCATACGTTAAGGCAGTTTTCATCTATTCATTTCAACATGACAAACTACTGGCATTCTTCGACAACCTCTTTAAAACTAATGAAAGTAAACATTCATATAATAGTATTACGTAATCAACATCAAAGGTACATATCCAATTTAGAAAAATAATTATGCGAAAAAAGAGTATGTTCAAAATTATCTTTTATAATCTTTTTTTTTTATGAGACTAGTGTGTTAGTCAAAAATAGCATTTTTCCCTTCAGTAATGTAAAACATGACGTTCGCCTTCTGTTGTGACATTATTATCTTTTCAGTAATTAGAACTAAGAGGGGATCTTCTAAAACCTTAACAGAGCTTGCTGCATCTCCTGCATATTGAGTATGTAATGGGTTGCTTTAAATGAATTTCAAATAAAGGCATAATACCGTAACCGCCATGTACCTCGCCTGTTGCAGACATTCTCCAAGAAATGTATATTCCGTCCTGTTTGTGTTGAGGCTGAATATCTCCTCAAGAGCAGACAAGATATAATGGATTCACGCACTTGCGATCTCTTTTTTATCAAACGATTCGACTTCTTTTGTTGATCTTATGACTTAGACACTTACTGACATTGTTACGTGTTAACTAATTATGTTTGAGCATAAAAAAATCAACATTTCTAAACGCGTTCAGCTCCCGCCTGTGGAATATAATATACCAACAGAGATATCAACCTTTGTTGTAAAAAGATGACAACAATGCAATTTTAATTTCTCTGCACTTAGGGGTGTTTTTAGCAAGATTGTATCAATGTTTTTGAATATTAAAGCTGAAATTCGCTGACCCTGCTTGGTACAAAATAGTGTTGAGCCAAGGAAACTTGCTTAAGAGTAAGCACGTGGACGCTGATGTTACATAATGGTCGATCCATGTCATTAAAGTGAGTTTCCTTTCCCGCGCGGGCTCAGACACATAACGAAATGTTTGCAACAAGCAAGGTGTCAAGTTCATATACAGAGTACAGAGTACAAGAAAAGAGTACAAGAAAAGAGAATACCGACTAATAATAATAATAATAATAATAATAATAATAATAATAATAATAATAATAATAATAATAATAATAATAAAAAAAACAGCCTTGTTGCTATGCGGTGCAAGATCGTTGTAACTGCAATTTTAATCTAAATTTAGTCAGAACAGTGCTCTGGAGATACAAGACACACAACTTGCTGATGAATATGACAATGGAAAGTAAGCCCTGGTTTCGTAGACGTCCTCAATGACGGAACCAATGCGCGCGTCTTCCTTGTGGTGCCGACAAAATTATCCATAAGTTGGACCAAAAGATTCCGTCCGATGGGCTCAAGGCCATTGCGTGGATTGCAGAAGAAGTGATTTGGGGTTTCCCCAACGAAATAAATAGCATTCGCGACAAGGACCAAACCTACGATATGCGTTCTGCCCACAAGATTTTAAATCTTGCTTAAGAGAGGAATGAACATAGAAAATAGCGCCTCTATTGAGGCACATCCCACACCCAATCGTTCGGATGAAGGCAAAAGACAAGAAAAATTGGTAATCTTAGTTTCCGGAAAAGCGCCCTCAAATAGCGAAAAGACCCAGCAAAGAATAAAAAGAAAGAATAGAAACCACTAAAAAGAAAAGAGCGGAATGAACACAGAATATAGCGTCTTTGTTGAGGCGCACCACACTCAAATTAGTTCGGACGAATACAAAAGACAAGAAAAATTGGGGAAAAAAGAATACAGTGTCTCTATTGCAAAAGCAAATATTAGTCTGATCAAGGTGATAGAGAAAAACAACAGATGTCTTCGAAAATGAAAAGAAAATACGGGGTGTTAGGGTTTTGGGTCTCAGTTTTCGGGTCTTAGGTCTTAGGTCTTAACTTTCGGGAGTCTTAGGTTTCCGTATACGCCCAAGCTTGCAAATATAGTCAGCCGCGAAGCCACTTTCCTTTCTATAATCGCCTGGCAATTATAAACGAAGTTATAATGCTTTCAGGCAATCGGAATGAGGCGTTTCGCAGGAATTCTATAGCGCATTTTATGCCATCAATTTCTTGATAAATAAGGCATGGGTCACACTTGGCGAATTTTTGCGAGAATTTGTTTACTTTGCGGTAGAAATATGTCATCGGGGGACATTGCCAAGTGCGACCCCAAGTTTTCCGATTGAAAAAACTTTGAAATTCGGCAAAAACATCAAAGACGCCGTAGTGCTTGGGTGGGGCAGGCAGATTTTGGAAAACTCGAGCTAAACAAAAGAAATCACAGCGACAACTGTCAACGCTTGTCATTGAAACGTGATAAATTCGAAACACGGCCAATTTGAACAAAACGCGGGAATTTTCAGACCTTCGCGCTTTGGTTATGGACGGACGAGGCTAATACTATTCTTCACCATGTTTATACGAAAACTCTCTACATGCCTGCAAAATACGGGAAATTGACCAGGTATAGGGTGATCTAGCTATTCTATTCTATTCTTTTCTATTCGATTTCTTCCTTTTATCATGGTATTAGTTGAAATCTTTAGACATTCGTTAGTCCATCTTTCATACATCACACGAAACGTAATGGTTATCAGCACCGCTTCAACGGGTCGCATATTCATTTCGCTTTACACGAACGCGCTATCCTGTCTGCCGAAAACACGTGGGTTAACATAATGTAATTCCCGATCTCTGGAATCTGGTCTACTTCGGTTCTAAACAATGCTCGATGTGGCAAAACAAAGACAATGGGCTCTCACTAGTGCGACCGTCCTCCGTTTGACTAAAAGTTCTCTCTTCCGGTTGCGGTTTCGAGTTTTCGTGGTTCTTTAGCCGGCAAAGATAAAAACTTTTCCCAAGTGCGACCCATGCCTTAATACTGTATTTACTTCACAGATGAAATTAACATTCTGTTGTTAAGTGATAATTCATGTGATAACTTGATAAGTGATCGCCGCAGGCAGATAACTTCAGCTCAGATGGTTGCAAAACAACAAGCCTGTGACTGATGTATGCAATATAAGATGCTATTACAAGTAGCGATTGATTAAATGATAGTCGCTCTGATTAGCATGTGAATAAACCAAACCTGCAGGAATCTGGCTGTTAACGGCTGATGACACAATCGTAAAAATATCCTGGGAAATCACACGAAAAAGCCTTGCATGATCATGCGTACGAAAATCACATGAACAAGGGCTTAAGCTTTTGACATGTAAAATTACCGCATGTGAGAGTTCAATGTCGGCTTGTCTACCAAGTTATTATTTCTATCAGCTAAAATCATCGTTTTATGGTGTTCCAGTGGAAACTAAACCTAATACCCCAATACATTTCCTAAAAGCTTGATTGTTCCTGACTGAAGAGAAGAGTGGAGAGATGAAAGACCCTGAGAGCGGGGACTGAAAAATTCCTTGTTGTCCCTGACTTTTAGTTCTATGGTTTCCAGTAGTTAGAGGGGTGGTAGCCATTTGCAGAGACAAGAGAGACTAGATTCACACACTTGTGATTTGTTATTTATCAAATAACTCGAGTCTGCTTTCCTTCGACTTTTTATAATTTTTTTTGTTATGTTTGACCTGGGGTGTCGTGAATTCACTTGGCTTATTCGTCATGTGAAGGGTTAAGGCTCTCGCATTGGAATATTCTGGAAATATCTGCTAATTTCTTTGTCAGTGAGTTGTGCTAGCTGCCAATTTTCTCTTCTACATTCTAGCAACGAAGTTAGCAACGGCAACGAGAATGCCACAAAACAGATATCTTAGCCACAACGTGAAATGGCCAAATTTTAGGGGGATTTTTTTGGTCTTTATCGTCACCTTGAACGCCATTCATAATATATAGATTTAGCCAAGCCTAAAAGCGGAGCTCCACGATTATTATTATTATTATTATTATTATTATTATTATTATTATTATTATTATTATTATTATTATTATTATTATTATTATTATTAGTGAAACCGGAAATAAGAATATATAATTATATATCCCATAAAAAGGTAGATATAAGACAAAGAAACAAAATGATGGTTGAAAAGGGTAACTTTTAACGCCATATATTACGGCGAGACATGACTAACCTTCTTCAGGGGCAACACTGAAGCAAAGTAAAAATGGAGAAAACGGTTACAATACAGAAATAGAAATAATAGACGTGTACTGAAGCGGCTACCAAAAAAGTGGCATTCCCAAGGTGGCATTCCCAAGGTGGTAAGAACAATGATAAGTTGTGATGAATTTGCAATTTTGTTAGACTCTGCAACAAAGTTAAGACATAAGTAGATACTGCTACGTAAGGGGTAGAACCAGAAGAAAAAAGTACAATCAGTGGAAGGTTCAGAACCCCTGCCCCACCCATTCATGCACTACTGACTTATTATTTAGACCGTGTAGACATTGTTCCTCTCACTTAACTTCTCATGGTTTTGAAAGTTATTTGTTGCTGAGCCAGCAAGCCAGGTGTTAAGTGTTAGTTGAGAGAGAGAGTTAAGTGTTAGTTGAGAGAGAGAGAGAGAGAGAGAGAGAGAGAGAGAGAGAGAGAGAGAGAGAGAGAGAGAGAGAGAGAGAGAGAGAGAGAGAGAGAGAGAGAGAGAGAGAGAGAGAGATTGAGAGATGCTCCGAAAACACGCCTACCGCTCTTGTTCTGACAGTTTTTTTAGTTCACGATAAACCAAAAATTAAATGTTTTGCAATTTTTTTCTTTGGTTAAATTACGAAGGAAGACATTGCGCGCTATGTTTGTCATCGAATCGTAGATTCTCCACACCTCGCGATTCACACGTCATTTTGTTTAACCAATCACAGAAAGTGAATCGACCTTCTGAAACGAAGCGACGGTTTGTTTGCGACAGCGCTGTAGCTGTGGTGAAAGTGGTATTTGCGGTCAAGTTTACAAAGTAATGGGAAATTTCTAGTCCGAAGCTTAACTACATTCAAAACGGTGAAATTATTTTGAAATTTGGTTCATCCTGTCTCATAAAACCTTAGACCAAGTCAGTGGATTAACGAGCACATGAACGCTGTGCGATACCTCGGTTCGACTCTCTCGTTCCGCCACTTCGACTAGGTCACCTGAAGATGTGTTAGACTGTGAAAATATTTTTAACTGGCCACTCTGGGAAGAATTATATCAAGGCTTGATGGACGGCTTTTTGGATGTATCTAAAGCGTTGTGAAAGGGATTGTATTCGCGCCGCGACTGCATTTGACAACACATAAATTTTCCCGCTGTGCTTTGAGCATGATTAAAGACGAAGGATGTGCGATTTACGCAGTGGCCCGATGTAGCCTTTTCGACGATTGGAGAAGGTATTTACCGTTGCCCTTTTATTTAGTCGTTTTCTTCAAAAAACTTACGGTCAACCGATAAGCCAGATAAGCGTTGTCTTTGTTTATGTGCCCAACTTTTGTATGGCTCGGCAAGATGTTAAGCCTACTCTCAAATTTGGTTTTCAAGTTTATCGCCAGTTTGTTTGTGAAGAAGGTTTTCAGGATTTCTGTGTTGGACCCATTCTTATAGCAAATTACATTTTAATTTCCCCTCAATTTAAAAAATAGATTCAAATGAAATTTACCGTAAGCTTAAGCTTCTAATTTAAACATTGTTGTAGAAAGGTTTTTCCTCAGACTACCATTGTAAATAGGTGCCACAAACCAGAAGCGTAACACTTTGTAAAACTGCCAAATCTATTAAAACAATTATTTGCTAATCTTTCTTTGTTTTTTTTCGACTGGTTCTTGGTCGGTTTTGACATAAACTTAACGTCTTGACGTCTTCAGAGTCGTTAAGCTTAGGTACTTTCCGCGTTTAGCGCGAACGTACACGAACTCGCACAAACAGCCGTGATTTTAAAACTTTTCTCTGTTTCTGCTAAATCTTTGACACACAATTTTTAGCTTTATAAAATTGAATTAAATTATGTGAACCCCCATGCATTACAACCTCTGTGAGAACGTTTTTTGTAGTACAGTAATTTTTCAGATACAACAAAATGTTTCGCCACTCAAATTAAATTTATGTGTCGGAATCGTGTAATTCATTAGGGTAATCCATTTGAAAGCACGAACTGTTCCAGTATTTGTTTATGCGCAACTATTTTTCTTTGGCCAATACTTTGAATAATGGCTTTATTGTACACTTTGTTATAATTGTAATAGGGAATTTAGTTCATGGACAGTATAAAATAAAGTTTTGATGTCTGTGCGAATGAAGGTAACATTTTAAGTTCCGGTTGAAAATAAAGTAATCATTTATTCCGTCACTGTTAAGATACGTTTTTAACCTTCAAATATCGTATTTAGTAAAATTACTGAGCTTGCATCGGTTGTCTTAAGCAACTTAAATTGTTTCATTTAATGTTAGCATTAATTTGATTTCATTCGCATTGCTGCAACTTCTAGTTTAAGTTTTATAATTTCAAGAATTAAACAACACTTTTTAGGTGAGAAGTGCATTTAAGTGTACCACAAACGCGCTTTTTTTTTTGTTTTGTTTTTTAACAAACAGCAACAACTATCTGTATCAACTTACCTTCTCAAGTATACATTGTTCCTGAGCAGACAGCAGCCATAAAAAAAAATAATAATTAAGAAAGTCGTCAAAAGTTCCGTTTAAAGAAAATGCAAGTCCAGTCCGTTGTCCAGTCCTTGGAATTTTTTTTTCCAGCTAACCTTTTGTGGCGCGGCGTCGCAGTGAACAAAAAGGGCGCGAAAGTATAGCCTCGTTTTCGTTCTTTCCTCCAGGCCCTCTCCTCTGAAAAAAATCTTAAACATCGATCCTCGCCAAAAGCAATCGAAATTAGAAGAAACTGACAACGCCATCATAAAGAGCATACTCTCAAGCCTTAGGCAAAAATTTATTTTATTCCTACCTCAAATGGTCGTTGAGCAGGAAGCTGACAAACGTTTCAGTTAGATTTTCTACTGCCGCACTTTTTTAGGAAAAAGTAATCATGGCCATTTTTTAAAACACTATTTATTAAACTACAACTTCGCCTAAAAATATTCTTGGAGAAAGGTTCTAGTAAACTTTTAGAGCGAATATTAAACTTCGGTCCGTTCTGGTCACGTGACCGATGACGTCACAGCATTAAAAATGACAAAAATGTATATTTCATAAAAATATCTACCAATATCCAAATTTTTGTTTCCTCGCGTTTAATGCAACGCGAGATAGCACTTGTACCCAGACTCCCACTTTTTGAAAATTGTATATACCTCCCTTAATATTTATATTTTGTTCGGTACCCGGGCAGTCCGAAATGGCTCACACCATTGTGCTTCAAACCACGTTGACTGCTTTTTCAATAACAAAATAACTTCGTCACAGTGAGCAAAAACGCACTTGTGAGCAAAGTCACGTGACCAATGACGTCATCGCCCTTAGTCTTGTACAATAATTAGTTTATGGTAAGGCTTATTTCTAGACAACGTGGGGGTCTTGCTGCCCTCAAACTGACCAAGTTATTTGGGATTGACGATTTTCCAGCTGCAAAGGATTCTGGGAAGGTTCTTATTATAATTATATATTGTTATTTAATTATTATTATTATTATTATACATACTTATAGATAATATTTGTAAACATTTTTATTCGACTTTCTGTAGGCTAGTTTTTTTTTTTTTTTTTTTTTTTGTCACATTTTCTGGAAGCCGACCCATTACTTTTTTAAAATATTTTAAAGCTCCATGTTAAACATGAACACAACAATTTCGAAATACGAAAATTTTAGTTTTGCTGAAAATTATTATTATTATTATTATTATTATTATTATTATTATTATTATTATTATTATTATTATTGTGAACGATATATGAAACAAATCACACATGACCTGCTCCCAACGTCAGTGGCTTCATAGCTCAGTTGGTTAGAGCATCGCACCGGTATCGCGAGGTCACGGGTTCAAACCCCGTTAAAGACCTGGATTTTTTTAGGCTTGTTTTCGCCATTGCATAAATTGCGATCACAACTGCGAGGATCACTTTCATTTGATATTATTATAATTATTATGATTATGATTATTATTACTATTATTATTATTATTATTATTATTTTTTTTTTTTTTACTGGTATTGAGCTACTTCGCATGGCTTTCGTTGTGCCAATATTTTCTGTTTAGAGCAGTCAACAGGAATTGACTGCAGTTCAAAAACTTCATACAAAACATTACAACACCACAATAAAACAATACACGACGGGTATGTTTGTTCCGAAAAACAAATTTAACAATTAAAAAAAAAAAAAACGATAAAACATTACACAGTAAAAAGCAAACCAATGAACCATATAACGTCGAAATTTCAGTAATAATACGCAAAAAATCGTTTTGTGTACTCGCTTTGTCTTGTGTTTGGTCAAACATTGTTTGTTTCCCGGCTGACAGAGGCTTCTCGCCAAACGTGTTTGTGCGTTTAGCCACCAAACTTTATGTTTGACAAACACGATGTTGGATAAGAATGTTTGATCGTTTAGTCGGGGCTTTAATCCTTAATTTCACGAGGACTTATTGCGATTACGTGTTAATGAGATAAGGGCAAACGTTTCTTTACGCTGTTGAGGCACCGAGGTCGAAAAACAGTCAGCCATGCAAAGTAAAAATTAACACTCGTACGCGTGCGAGTAAAACAACGTAACAAAACAAAGACACAATTCAACGACTTCGTTGCGTCAAAAACGAGTAGAGATGATTGTTATTTATATCCAGTCGAGAGAAATACAAATTTATTTCCTGAACAAAAGTAACAACGATTCAAGATATTTTACTTCACCTCACTGTCCTGTGTTGTAGAGGTTTCTACCACTTGAAAATACGTAAGCTTGTCCACTTTAGTAAAAATCCACATCCGCGAAAACAGCAAACGGTTTGTCCCAAGAAAGAACTTCTTCAACAGAGTTTGAGCTACTCGTTCCTCAAATTAATGCCGGTGAACTGCTTTCTTGGTGAGATGCAAGATGCCGCGGTTAAGTGACAGCAAAGCCCTCGAAGCGTTAAATCATTTTGTTTTCAACCGCACAATCGATCCAAGTTTGAAGCTTTTCCTGAGAAAAATCTTTCGGTCTTCCTCACAAACTTCGATCCAAGAAGATGAAACTGTTTTGCTCAAATTGAGGAAACCAACTGAATGAACTGAATGTGAAATTTCGAGCCGCGCGATAGGCCTGTCCACAAGTTGCTCCAATTTTCTCAAAAAGTTGCTCCAATTTTCTCAAAAAGTTGCTCAAAAGTTGCTCCAAAACTCTAAAAAGTGCTCAAAAGTTGCCCCAAAATCCAAAACTTGCTCAAAAGTTGCTTTCAATATTTTTAGTGTAAGAGATTGATTAACAACTTAAATAAAAATTTAATAAATAGATTTCACTTTGCATAGACATTATATACATAATTATATCATACTGACTCATCAATATTGTAAGACTGAGTCTCTCTCAACCCAAATCATAAAAATCAGATTCTCTGTATTGGCTTTCTATTCTTCACTCGAGCATGGATTATATCACTCGGCTCCGCCATTTTGAATTTTTGAGCATATCCGCTGACCACCTTTGGCTGCTACCACAAAAGGTATTTTACGCAAAACCATGCACAAAAGCAACCGATGCTTTAAATTAGAACTTGAATGGGCGGTTTTTAGTTATAAATTGCCTTAAAAAATCAAGAAAGTTATTCAAAAAAGAAAAAAAGTTGCACGAAATCCGAAAAGTTGCTCGAAGGACTAAAAGTTGTTCAAAAGTTGCCGAGCAACTTATGTACAGCCCTACCGCGCGGCTACCGCGCGGCAGAAAGCGCGCAAAAATTAAGCCTTCTTTTGGTTTTGGTGTCTCGTTTTGGTTAAGTTAATCTGGCTTAAGCCTGCGATCCAATCGAAAGGCAGTACTTAGTCAGCGGTCATCTTCAAAAAAATTTGACCTCAATGAGACTAAACTTGAGCCCGCGATATACTCAAGTGATACTGGTCAGCGGATGCCTTGTTTTGACAGGTGTCAATTGCCCATAACACGGATGTCCAATATCAAATATGTGCGGTCTATGTGCGCTGTAAACTAGCTTGTCAGAGCTTGTCAGTCACTTGACAGGTGGAGTATGGCCGCCATGTTAAATTATTTATTATTATTAGGATATTATTAATTATTGGGGAACGTTGTCGTCGTGCGGTGACACCCACGAGCAATACCGCTAGCCAAGAGTACCATGAAAGCAGTTGACGGGTTTCTGTAGGTATGGTGCTCCGCTTGGCGGCCCTTCGGGCCGTCAGAGGTCCGTTATTAGTCCTGATTAGTCTGCCAGCATTCTCCAAGTTAAACAAATTGGAATAATCGCCAGTTGGAAAAAATGAGATTTAAACGAGATTTCACGAGATTTTGTTGCCGTCGCAGTCGTCGTTCCCAAGGCTTCCTGCATTTGTCTCTCCCAAAACAAACTGAAATCCTTACTTTTCCAATTCTAAGAACGATTGAAAAAAATAATTCGAGCTGATAGCTACCGTCCGAAAGTACTATCTGTCCTTAATTTGCCCTTGCATAGATAGTTTTGTCTCTCCGAAGACGAAAGGAACTACATTTTCTGAAATGAATGATTGAGCAGAGAATTCAACATTTTTGCCGTCTGTTGGAGAAAACTTGTGAGGTCACTCCACGCTCACTTACAGAATATAAATAGTATTGAGGAGACAGATGTAAAGCAAACATTTTTTATTCATTACAGAACACAGCTACAACATTTTTTTTTTCTCGAACATGTTGTCAGTTTATTACAAAGGTCACTGTCTAAGACTGCGTGAATCGGGCTGCTAAAATTGATTCACATCATCTCAATAATAAATACCAAAAGAAAATGCTCCCAAACTGTAAACTTGTTTTAGGCTGCGTAAATCTGTCTGTTGCAATTAATTTGAAAACATATTTAAAGGAAACATCTATTCTTAGAATAAATTCAGGCTAAATTGTTGGAAATAATTACTAGCCTCCAAAATTGATGGTTCGATCCTCAAATACTGTTATAATAGAATGACACCCTGTACTGGCAACTTTTATCTCTTCTAGAAATAAAAACGCAACAGGCAACGATTTAGGGACCTCTTTAGCATGCTTCAACAGGGTATCTGACAAAAACAAAAAAAATACAGCAATAGAATAAGGGAATTTGTTTGCTACAGAGCAAAGGTAACATTAACGCGATACATTTATTCTCAAGAAATAATAATAATAATAATAATAATTATTATTATTATTATTATTATTATTATTATTTCTTTAGAATAAATGTATCGCGTTATTGTTACCTTTGCTCTGTAGACCATACTTTGGAAAACATCTTTGGCAAGTACTCGCTATTTATTTTATCCGCAAGCTATTTCTTAGCCTGCTTCGCAGAGCTAAACTAGCCTCGATTAGTAACGTCTGCGAAGCAGTGCCGAATTCCTTGTTCTATGTACTAGAATTTGAGTACGCGCTATGATTGGTCCGTCAACAAAAGGCTTTTTACTGGTACACAGAACAAGGAATTTGGTGCTTCTTCGCAAACGTTACTAACCAGGGTTCGTTTACGTCTGCGACGCAGGCAAGCCATTTTTTTTTTTTTTTTGGTGAAATTCAAGACCTAAAATTAACTGCCAAGACAAGAATACTTTTTTCTTATTTTCAACCGTTATCGTAAAAAAGGGCTAACTTCATCCGTGATGTGATAGGCAAAAAAAGCTAAACTAATTTAAGTTGTTATTCTATTCTCATTGAGTCATAAGTGATAAGTGATCGCCGCAGGTAGATAACTTCAACCCAAACGGTTGCAAAACAACAAACCTGAAAAAACTCAAGGCTTCACTAGCAATGGAACGCTAAGTTTTTTTTCAACAATTGAAACTTAGTGCAAAATAGCAATTAGAAGAATTCCTCCACGATAAGTTAGTTAATAATAATAATAATAATTACTTAATCATCCTCTCCCCATCGGGGCTTTTCAGGGATAATGATACAAACTATGTGAGAAACAAATAATTCAAATAAACTCAACATGATAAGAATCCCAATTGGCCGGAGGCAAACAAGTTGGCTATTTACAAGGATGACCGCGAGGAGTTGAACCAGGGACTACCCAGAACAACACCAGCTAGCGACCAGAGCGGGATTTAAAGAGGATAAATATGAAATAAACCAAATATAAAGGGAAACGATGGAAGTACATGTTCGTGAAAGTTAAACGTGTTAGCGGTTGAAAATGAACAAAGATGAAAAACGTTTTAGTCACCTGTTAAATTAGTTCCTTCGTGGTGTTGTTCCTTCGCCTTGACTGCGTTATCCTCTTGGCCCTCTGGGGACACAATCTGTGCAGATAAATATAAATAGTGATAATACTGAATATATTTGAATTGAATTCATACCGGAAGGTAGTTTTCCTGAATTCACCAACATGAAAAACTACCAGCATTCTTCGATAACCTCTTTAAAATATTGAAAGTATACATTCCATCAACATCAAAGGTACATATCGAATTTAGAAAAGCAAATTATGGCAAACTTGATATTATATTTAGAGACCATAACCGTGAACAATATGAATAACTAGAGTAAATGTTCAAAATTATCTTTTAAATGTTTTTGTTTTTAATGATACTAGTGTGTCAGTCATAAAGTAGCATTTTCCCCATCAGTAATGTAAAACATTCGCCTTCTGTTTTTACATTATTTTGTAATTAGAACTAAGCGGGAGTCTTCTACGCAGAGCTTGCTGTATCTCCTTCATGTTAATTATGTAATAGGTTACTTTGAATGAATGACGAAAAAAAGGCACAAGACTGTAACTCCCATGTACCTCGCCTGTTGCAGACATTCTTCAAGAAATGTATCTTCCGTCCTGTTTGTTTTAAAGTTGAATATCTCCTCCGAGCAGACTAGATATAATAAGTTCAAGCACTTGCGATCTCTTTTTTATCAAACGATTCGACTTCTTTAGGTGATCTTATGACTTGGACACTTTCTAAATTTTTTACGTGTTTACTATTTATGTTTATGATCATCAAAATGAACATTTCTAAACGTGATCACCTCCCGCCTGTGGAATACAATATACCATGAGAAAAATCAACCTTTGTTGTAAAAAGACTACACCAAATTTCTCTGGAGGTGTTTTAAGCGAGATTGTATCGATGCTTTTTTTAAGATTAATGATGAAATTCGCTGAACCTGTTTTGTGCAAAATAGTGTTGAGTCAAGAAAACCGTTGCTTAAGACTAAGCACGTGCACGCTGCTGTTACATCACTATATCTTATTATGATCGACCCATGTCAGTTGAGTGATTTTCCTTACCTGTGCGTGCTCAGACACATAACGAAATGTTTACAAGAGCCATATCAAGCTCAAGTTTATTGCACACTATTAGATGACGATACAAACATGACAGAGAGAATACTGACTAATAATAATAATAATAATAATAATAATAATAATAATAATAATGTGAATGACATTAACGTTAAAAGCCGACGTTTCGGCGTAATCATGACACCATTCTCAAGGCAAAATGAAAAAGTAATGCGAAGATTTGATTTCTATAGTCTCTACAAATTAACATAATAACAAAGGGTCACAAGTTCTTCAAGTGAATACCTTTGCGCGAATCGATCCATTTGCACGTTTAGGGATGGCTTGAGTTTTCTCATAAAAAGCATCTCCTTAATTAGGCAATCAAATTTTTTAGAACCTCTAGTGAGTACGTGAAATTGTTCTGATAGAAAAGATGGTACGTTCGAGTTATGTTCGCTGATTGCCTAATCAAGGAGATGACATGTTTGATCTAAATCAAACATGTTTATCCAAAATTTCGCATTACGAGCAAATGGTAGCCACCCCAACAAACAAATGGAGCACAAACCGTGAAAAGCAACTAAATAAACCACGTAACGTCGAAAATTTCAGCAATGATACGAAAACTCCATTTTTTGGACTCGCTTGGTCTTGTGTTTGGTTAAACATTGTTTTGCGTTTATCCACCAAACGTTATCAATGCTTGACAAACACGATAATGAATGAAAATGTTTGATCTTGTAGCCGGGACTCAACAAACATATTTCGTAGTAAGTTAAGCTTAAACATAAGCTTAGATGTCGTAGAGAAAAGAGAAAAAACACTCGTTCGCTTGCAAAACAACAAACAAACAATTCGACTAGCTACTTCTTTGTGTCCAAAACGAGTAGATTGTTATTTATATCCAGTCAAAAAAAAAAAGTAATAATACAAGTTTCGTTCCTTAAAAAATGGTAAGCTTCAATTTATTTAAGATACCTGTGTTGTTGAGCTTTCTACCACTTGAAAATACGCATCGATCCACTATAGTAAAAACACGCATCTACAAAAATAGCAAGCGGTTTGTCCAAAGAAAGAACTCCTTCAACCAAGTTAATGCCCATTAATGCCGATGAGTTGTTAAGTGAACTTTCTTTGTGAGCCGCAAGATGCCACGGTAAAGTGAACAAGCCCTTGAAGAGTTAAATCATTTTGTTTTTCAATCACACTGCGGACGCCATACAAGTGCATTCGAAAGTTAAGAATTTCCTGAGAAAAACGTTTTGCTCTTCCTTTTTATCAGTTGAAAATTCACCTTCTGGAGTATTTTTTAACCCTTTAAGACCCAAATTTTTTTTAACTCTTTCGGCAATTTTTTCGATGCAAATAATCGAAAGGCATTTAGTTGTCCTATATGAAGGTCTCCCTTGAAACGTTTGCTGCTTTGGAACACCGAGGACTCAAGTTTTCTTGTGACGTCACCAATTTGAACCGTTGTTGTTTTGCTCGCGACTGTAACGATTTGTAATCGGTAGGAACTTGGTTTATAAGTGTGTTTTCGAGCCCTTTTTCACTGTAGAAGCTCCCAGGCTGGCATCATTAAGCTGGAATGGAGAGTAGAGGCAAACCTCTAAACGAAGCTAGAGGTGAGAGATAATTTCACAACGACTGAGACGCCAAAAGTGGTCGTGTCGAGTCAAGGTAGCTCAGAGGTGAAGTTTGTCTCTCTAGCCGTTCTGTGATGGATTCTTGGAACTAGCAAGGTAATTTTGGCGAGATTTAACTTGCAAAGAACACAACGTGTACCATATTTTGCCAGTAGGTCCGGATGGCTTGACGCTTATAAAAAATCTACAAAATGAAGATGGCGAGATTTCCATTTCGCCGTGGTATCTAAAGATTCCAGAATGCAATCCGGGCGCCAAAGAGAGAAACAGAGGCTTTCAAAAGTTTCTCGAATCAAATGGCTGATGCTCGACTCACTGTAGGCGTGAGAGGCAAAATTGCAGATAGATGCTTAGTCATGAGATCAAGGTTTTCCCTCATTAGAATATTTTGCTTTCCAAAGGAGATTTTGAATTAAAGAATTGAAAGCAAAGATGTGTGTTTTTGTTATCTTTGCTCCAGGGCGCATAAAATGGCCATTTTTGGTTTTGCTTGAAAACAAGTAATGATATGGAACGGAAAACGAAGGTTATTCCTAGTGTATTGGCTCTTAAAGCGTAAAACAGTTACTCGTTGACACTAGAAACAGACCATAATAATCAGTCTAAATTTGAGAGCGTGGGCAATCTTGAAAGCGGTAGGCCTGTCTGTTGTACAAATCCGTACGATATATCGTCCACTGGGCGTTAAAGAGTTAAGTAGTTCTTAATTTTAATGCCTTTTACGTTAATTAAAAGACAGAAACTGAACTTCGAAGAAGATGAAGTTGTTTTGCTCAAAATGTAGAAACTGAGTGAATGAGAAATCTCGAGGCGCAGAAAGTCTTCATTGCGCGAAAAATTAAGCCTCGTTTTCGTTTGGGTGTCCCACACCTGGCTTGAGCCTTCGATACAATGGAAAACCAGTACCTAGTCAGCGGCCCGCGATATGGTCATGTGATACTGGTCAGCGGATACCTTGTTTTGGCAGGTGTCAATTGGCCATGACATGGTCGTCCAATATCAAAGATGTGCACTGCAAACTAGCCTGTCAGTTGGAGTATGGCCGACATTTCACATCGCATACTATGACCAAAACCAAATTTTCTGGAATAGATGGCTTACCATATTTTCTCAACCATGGTGCTCCGCTACTATTACTACTACTAATAATATAGAAAGGAAAAGAACAAATCAGATAAAACAACCTGTTGCTATGCGGTGCTAAGTCACCAAAGTAGCCAGAACTTTTGTGTTTGGTCATTTTCACTGCCAGTTTGCATCATTTTGTATTGCGCGTTTTTTCTTTTCGCTTTGATTTTATCAAGTAATGTCTCCCATACCCGTATTCGTCTTTTTTTTTTTTTTTTTTTTTGTTTTTTCACATCTCATCGCTTTTACCCGTAAGTTATTCATTTTGATTTTCTATTTGTTGTAAGTTGGATCGTCGTTGACATACGTTGTGTTTCGCTGCTCACCGTATTTGGAAGTTTGTCAGTTTGTGTAATTCAAAAAGTCACCGATAATGTACCTTTGAACTTCGGTCGCATGTTCCTCGTATTTTGTCTAGCTATTTCATGCTTCTATCGCTGGTTACCTATCTCTTATTTATTTACTTTTTATCTTTTTTTTTTCTTGGTAAGAACCGTTCTCTGGGACGGAACTTCTTCAACGTATGGACAAGTTGTGTACAATGATTACAGCCATTACCAATCTCTTGGCTATAAATGTTAAACCAATTCCCTTTAACATTTCGTAAGTGACAGCAAAACGAAAGTGAACATTGAATTCCGACAAATCGAGAATCCGGCGCCACTCGTGACATTACGAATTTCTACATATTTTGCCTAAATATCACTTATACGGAGTTATTTTCGAAAAGAGCGCCCTGTCACTGCCAAAAATAGAGTAAAATGGTACATTCTGTTATCGCTCATGTTGATAAATGCCATATAACCTCTATCTATCAATGCAGTTTTGGCAGATCGTAAGACATCTCTTG
>JAEMWC010001799.1:0-27500 GCA_016490735.1 Pachyseris speciosa
TGTACCTTCGTCATCTTCGCAACAGGTGGGAATTCCTCGGATGTAATTCCAATCCTTAGCAATTTCTTTCCCAAGATTTCTTGCGCCTAGGGAAGAAATCAAGTTCTTATTAAAAGCGTTTCCGATATTGGAGCATGCCGCAATCTTAATTATGGGGAATATTTTCTATACTGCCATGCTTTAGACCATTTTGTGGCACCTTTAATATGAAAAACATCGTTATTATAAACTCCAAAGTAAGTAGAATATCTTATGGTATTCTCCACAACTTTAGTTTAGTTTCTCAAGACGATCGTCCAAATTGACAAAGTATAAGTATGCCTGAGATCTGGTTCAAAAATTCCCCTACTGTCAATGCATTTTTAGTTGTATATGGATAAACGAGATAAAGGACCTTGAAATTTCCATAAGATATATTCATTTCATATTGAAAATAAACTGAAGATGGTTTTTTAGAAAAGTTGCTATGTACCTTTGAAGTTGAGAAGGTGTAGAGGATTGGATTTATCACCGAGTTGATTGGCAGAACGAAAACAGCCAGCCAAACAGCGATATCACCTGGTGGTTCAAAAGCTTTATCCACCGCTGATCTCATTCCATATCCTATAATTGGGGCCCAGCAGGCTACGTCAGTCAGGACAATGGCCGCAAGACGTTTGGCCAGTGATGTCTCCCTCTTTGCATCAGCTGTCTGGCTCCTGGCCTGTCTCTCCCTTCTTGTCCCTTGAAGGCGTAGGCGGCGTTTAGACAGGTAGGTCTTACCGAATATCATTGCATATGCAACGATAATAAACACCACAAAAACCAGGTTCAAACCAACAAATATGGCAGAGGAATATTTCCAACCCGATATGAATTCAGGGGTAAGCTGAATAGGCAAGCACACCACAGATTCCCATAGAAGTAAATGCCTGACTCTGGATCATAGAAATATCGGATGCCAAAGGTTGGAAGGAAAGCGATGAAAAACCCAACACCCAGATCACAAAGCAAAACGCATGGGTTTTCTTTCGGTTTAGCAACTTAAACGCTTCGGAAACACAATGTGTTTCACTCTGTCGAGGCAAAGCAGAGACAGAATCATTATCGAGACCTCACTGGACAACACAGCAGTGCCTCCTACTATTTGGCATGGAAGGCCAGTTCGCCAATAGAAATCATGCAAATAGTAGACACCAGACCATACGGCATCCATTATACCAACAACCAGCAAATATACACCCATCAGTCCGTCGGCCACTGCCACGTGCATCAGCATAATAGACTGTGCGACGTTCTTTTCCTTAACGTACGTTCGCCAGACAAGAACAAGGACAGCACCAATCAGAGATAGAATTCCAATAACCCAGATACTTCTCTTTGGTTCAGGATTACGAAACATACTGTCACAGTTAGCGAAGTTGTCGTTGATGACATAGTCACAACCGGCGTCTTGCTTGAATTCCGCGTGGCAGCACATCATGTTGGAATCAAGAGTTCTAGACCGAAAATAAATATTATTTTTTAATACTACAGTTACACAACACGACAAAATATTAAGTCTTGCTACAGGCTAATGTAATAACAACAGATCAATGAAACGTTTTACAAATATGAAGCTGATAAACGACACGTATAAATTATTACTCGGTTGAATCTCATGGGACGTAAGCTCATTCAAAAATATCAACTTCTCTAATGACAAATGAGACAATACTTAATTCAAAGAGAAACAAGTCATCATAGGCCTCATCCAGTGTCTTTCCTGAATATATATAGTGAGAAAGTTAATCATTTTATGAAACGCCAAAATTGTAATATCTCAAATGTCCGTGAGAGCGCGGGATGCTGCTGGCGACTTCCATCGTAATTGAAATTGACAACGACTTAACTTGCTGTGTTCCATGAACAGCGTTTTTAATCAAAAACACCTTTTTCCGAAGCGAGTGTTGGCACAGGCCACTAAAGCCAGTTTTCCTATTATTTAAAAAATTGTTTGAAGCTGCAGATATTTCAAGATTATCCTGCAAAATTGTACGGAATATCCCCGGTTTAGGTCGAGTTGGCTAAAATCAGGCAATATTCCGCAAGATGGAGCAGGATAATTCTCTTATTATTCAACACATTGATGACAAAGTACAATTTTCTGCGTTCATATAGCAAAAAAAACTCGAAAAGTCGCCATTTTTACTCCGCGACGCAGAAAATCACGTACATCGCATTTTTTTTTTTGCTGAAATAAATCTGTTCGCACCGCATTGCGCGTTTTTAAACCTAATCCTACTTTTTGTAGGCTGCAAAAGTTATGAAATGTAGCCATCATCTGTCCCACGACCGAGCTAGTTAGGGGGGGGGGGGGGTGGAAGTAATTTACCAGGTTTGGCGTCTCAAACTGATTTGCATCGCGGTAAGTCTATGTAAACATGCATGCAAACCAGTTTCTGACGTCTAACCAGGGCTACACCCATGCTCCTTACTAACTCGGTCTTGGGGCAGACGAAGACTAGAATTCGTTACTTTTACAACCTATGAAAAGTCAAGACAACGCGCAATGGGTTTCGAAGAGGTGAAAAGATTTAGTTAACGAAAAAAATATTTTTGGGGGTTAAATGCACTTTAACAGGCAAAGTTCGGAGAATTTTCACGTGAACATTGCAAAGGATGGAGTGGAGTTGTGGTTGTTCCTCTATAAGCCATGTTACAGAAATAATCAACGGACTGAGTTGCTGACGAAAATGAAAATAATACGAAATGAAACAGAAGAACTAATAACGTGGAGATTAGTTGCAGTACGAATTTGCCAGACTCTTCCTCCCCGGGACAAGAGGAATGAATTTCACGGAATCACTGCGAATTCACTGATCGGTAAGCTCAGTTGGTAGAGTACCGGGCTAGCGTGCGGGAGGTCGCGGGTTTAAACCCCGTCTGGACCAACACTCAGGGTCTTTAAATAATTGAGGGGAAAGTGCTATCTTTGTAATTAGATCTGCGAACGGTTAGACTTTCTCTCAGTCTTCTTTATCTCTCATCTGTCTTTCACATTCATATAGTTGGGTTGGGTGGGTGAAATCACATATGGACTGACAGCGGCTGCCAGAGGCGCCTTTACAGGCTGACATCCGATCTCACCCATAAAAGAATTGTAAACCGCCATGAAACTATGTGATATGTGTGGTAGATAAATCCATTACCATTACCATTCAGTGTTGGCGCTTAAACTGTTGTAGCCAAATATCATCGGTAACTTCTAAGTTATCTTAACTCTTAATATTTAGAACAGAAATTCCTTTAAAAAAAACAGCACCAGGAGACAAGGGTTTTCTGAAATATTACATATTACGTCTCCAAAAAGGACAATATTACAATCAATACAATGGTTAACGTTAATATTTTTAAGAATGAAAATGTCATCTTACATCCGTGTTATATTTTCCATGTCAAAAAAGAAACCCTCGGGAAGGTCATACATCAAGTTGAAGTGCATGTATCTGTAATTTGAAAGAAAAGAAGCCAAGTAGAGAAGATAACATTTCAGTTCGGCAAGCAGATGCCATTTTCATTGTTGATAGATTTTACTCTTTTTTTATTACCTTTCTTCGATTATTACATATGCATTTGGTTGCATCTTGAACTCTTATTTTTCTTCTTTCCCTTATATTAAGTTATAGCAAATCACTTATACAGAGACTACAAATCAAACGTAAACACGTTCTGAAGCTTTTGCTCTTACTGTTACGGCTCGTAATCAATCAATCGATAAGGAAAAAGTTTCACGACTAATTTCCCAAGGAGTTTGAAAGTCCCACTTCTCGTAACCGTTGGCTTTGAAGGTCTCTCTAAGGTGTTTGCGTTCCCATCATTTGTCTTCTTTTTCAGTGATCATGAAATCGCTCTATTCAGTAATATCTGCATAACAAGCCTCTTGTGTTTTATGCGAGGATTGGAGTGATGTTCAGTTACTAGCAGGTGTGAGTGGGTGTCCTGTGGAGAGTGGTCTTGATGCTCCGGTCATCTTTTTCATGATTGCGCTTATCCAGGAAAGCCAAGACCCCTTTCCCTTCCACTTCCCTGTTAAACTGTACGTCCTGGTTGATGCTGTGTAGGTGTTTATTGAAGCATTCAACTTCTTAATTAATAACTCGTCACTTGATGAAAAAGGTCACGTGACAAATTAGCCGCGAAGCCGTGAATCTATCCATTTCTGCTGACGAAGGCCTTGTGATAAGAACGAAAGCTTTGGAATGTCTTTCATTTTCATTAATAGTCTCCTACAAGTGATTTGCCACAAGCAAATATTTTAAATATATGTATTTTTAAATTGTATTTGAACAAGTTAATAATAACGTTGGCAAGACAAGACCTAAAAGTTCTATTGCTAAAGCTAATTTTGAATGCGTACGCACTAAGCAATTGATATGGCCGTATAGATTTAAATATTCAATATTTTCTATAGGTGTCTTGGATTGGTACGGTCCTTTTATATGTACTTACAAAAATCGCAGCGACATAATATCCCTGAAGGTTCTCTTGGAGACATTTCGGATGTCATTGTTGGACAGGTCACTGTAGTAACGAAAGGCATCATTCATGAATGGTTTGAACTCAGGAGTCATATCATCACTAAATCAAGTATGATCGTCTGGGAAATTGTAGTCCTGTTCTAGGACCATTAATTTCACTAACAAAAGACGGATCGAAACGCACCAATCACTGTTTACAGTCTTCACAGCCAAAAACAACACAGCATAACTAAATGATGACCGGTAACATGACGACTTGACCAGTCAAGTCGTTATAAAAATCATTTGACTCTCAGACGATGACTTTCGCTTAGATTCTCGAAACGCCAATCAGTGTCACCATATGCACTCCTTGTCAGAACTACACTCAGCCAGACGATCGTGCTTCACTTATGTACAGTAGAACCCCAGTAACTCGAACTCGGATAACTCGAACTCCCCGCTGACTCGAACTGAGTCGCAATTCCCTTGGATTTGACCCAACTTTTCAGTCATTTTCACTCGGTTAACTCGAACTCGGATAACTCGAAAACCCCACTAAATCAAACTAAATTTCGTTTCCCTTGATCAAAATTTACCCCGATTAATCGAATTTCTGGTTCTTATAGCTCGCCACGGATACCCATTGAGATATCCCATTAGCTTTTCTTATCGTTTGATCGAATTCTAACACTAGAACAAAGACTGGAGCTATTGGATTTTAATTAGTGCAACGAACAGATCACGTATTTGACAGTTACTTATCGATCAGAAGTGTATTGCATTGACGTAAGAATGCATAATCGTTACAGTTGTTACAAAATGTATTAGTTTCTCGTGAAATAAGTTTAATTTGAACTGTATTGTATACCGAAGTGCTGAAAATCAATAAACTATTAATTATTAACCTGGAAAATTAATTATTTTAATGGACCCGCTAACTCGAACAGTTTTTCGTTTGCCTTCAGAGTTCGAGTTACCGGGGTTCTACTGTATTTTGTTAAGACTAGTTTTCACTAGCGACGCAAGCACAAGCGCATGCACAAGAGCGCTTATTTCACCGTAAAAACGGGTTTAACGGAAGCATAAGCATAAGCGCAAGGATCAAAAATTTTCCTTTTCTTGTGCTTGCGCTTATGCTTGCGTTCGCTTGCGTAGTGTGAAAACGACGTTTGTTTTCACTTGGCGTAAGCTACATATGCTTGCGCCTGCGGTTGCATCGCTAGTGAAAACCAGGCTTTAGTGGCCCCTCTTGTAATTTAGCGTTGTTAATGCTACCACAACAGGAATAAACACATTCATTGTGTGTGGAGGAAGATTCCCTGATACTTAGTCGGCGAATTGGCTAAAAACAGGTGGTGAGGCAGGGTGGCCGAGCGGTAAGAGCGATGGAGCTGCGATGCAGAGGCCCCGGGTCCAGGTCCGGCTCTAGCTCGTCTGCCTCCTGCAGGTGACTAAGTATCAGGTGATAGTCTTCCACGTTAATAATTCTTCTCAGTGCTAAGGGCGTGTTCGTATGTTTAGGCGAAACGTCTGTCAAAACGAAATTTGGTGCCGATAGCAAATTACAGATGTTTGTCCTCTGAAGCCCAATATCCTGTTCGCATACAAAAGGTGTAAAATAGCCAGGGTTGAATAGAGATAGGGCCGGTAACTATGTCCTTGAACGTTAAAAAGTGCAAGGGCATAAGGAAGTTAGCTTAAGGTGATTCCTCAAAATTGCATGCGCATCCTCACTGCGCATAATTTATGGCGTCATGTAGCGCACGCTCCATTCTCGACCCCATATCTAACGGGCGTGACGGGAAGAGCTCGGGGTAACTATAAGCAAGCCTACAGCTCTGATTGGTTGTCACTTGAAACAATGAAATTACCTCTGATTGGCCAACTTGGTAAGAGCGTAAAACTTAACTTAACAACGCGCGGGTTATACTCTCTTGAAGCGAGCTAGCTTCGAATAAACAAACTTGAGTGAAACCCCTAAAACGTCTTTTCTTAAACAAACAACAGTTTCAATAATTGACTTCTGCTCACCTTTAAGCGAAGTTTAGAGTCTACCACCTTTTGCTAAGCCATACTGTAAGGATTTTTGAAAGAGCGACGTCATTTTGGTTTGAGACCTCAAGCATGCGCTGTGAGACCTCAATAGCTAGATTTTGGCTACGCTTGAGTACAGTTTCCCAGAGCTCTTCCCGCCGTCAAGCCCGTCCGACATCCGCAGAAGGGAGGAGATCTAGGGTCGGGAATGCACACGCTTGTGCTCGCGCACATTAGAAACATAACGTATTTTCCTTGACATTGAGCTTTGTCACTGACCCGACATTTTCCCTTTGTCGTCCTGTTGCAAAGAAACGAGCACGGTGACCACCCTTTTGTACTTTACTTACTTTTATATTTCCTTGTAATAGGCACACGGAAAACGTATTGAAGGAAGGAAGAAAAAGACATGAAGGAAGTGTAGTGGCGACTAACGACAAGAGCGATCCCGTGAAATGGCGACAGCGACAAAAATGAACTGAGCAAAATGGACAGCGACATTGGCGACTTTAAATAAGACAGCGACCTGATGGCATTCGGCTACTCCCGCGGAGGAGAATGACAAGAATGAGTTTGTATTTTCAAAAAGTTAATCGTTATATGTCAGTCTTCTGTTTGGAAACACACTTAGTTACGACCCCTGAATTACGAAAACGCATTTTTTTTGTTGGAGAAAGAAACTCAGAAAAGTTCCGAACTTCCCGAAATTGCGACATCGACACCAGAGTTAATGCATGAAATTCCGACAGCGACATGCGGCCCTTCAAACTCGTGACATGTAAAGGTTTGAAATTCAGACGGGGGACATAAACACCCCCCGCCCCACCCTTCCCCCGCCCCTAACAGGGCCTCAATAGAAGTTGGCTTGTTTATATATAAATGACGTGAAACTCTATATTTGGGTCCATGGAAGAGTATGGCGTGTGGTCCAATTTCCTTACATTATTTGCAAAATCGGGCAATTTGAAATCGCTAAACTGAAAGATTATAGCCCAGACAAACAATTGGACTCTAGGTTTTACAACTATTCATAGTTATTGCTACATAATAACACTTTTTTCCGATGACAAAGGGTCGAACATTTCTCTCGCGACTCCGTAAAAAACACGTAGAATAACGTGCTTGCAGGGCGATAACAAGCACGGTGAACCCATCCATTTATTGCTATGTCCTACGCATGAATATCAATTGTGCCAAGTTTGAAAGAAAACCGCAATACTACATCCTTTTCAAAGGAATTACCTTAAACATACTAATAGACCACTGATCTTCTTTTCCATTTCTTTCACTAAATCATTACTATTTAACCTTTTCTTTTCGTTCAAACTATCGAAAATCCTCAACAGATTATCCTATTTGATTTTATATCCCCAGATTATTTTACTTACACGGACAAAAGGCTGTCTAATCCATCAAATATTCCTTCAGTGAGTACTTCGATCGAATTCCCCTGCAAATACCTTCAGACGAAATCACAAAAACCAACATTGTAAACAACAAACAAGTTTACAGAAAGTCGATCTCATTTATTTTAAAGGTGATTGTCACTCACTGAAGGCAGACACTCGCGTGTAGCCACCCATTTCGTTTTAGGATTACAAGATACTAGTCATAAAATGATAATAAATATTAGCGAGAGGTTAGCGGAATATCAAAGCAATTATAAATTAAGACAAGCAAACTTGATTATAAGCTATGCTGAAGTTACCAGAGGTTTAACAGTGGTGATGCAATTTCGCTCAGTTTCTTGTGCTAAGTACACCACAACCAAGAAATCCGATTTTAGGATGAATAGGATCTTAAGTACTTAAGGCCTCCTATTTCCTAAGTCTGATAAATATTTTTTAAACTGGTGTTCAAGGTAGAGAAAGGATCTCAAACAATATATGTTTCCTGATAGTGGCAAGAAAACATGCTTCAGATGTTTGTTTGCTTGATGCCTTGTCACAGGTATACTGTTTAATGTTGGCAGACCAAAGAACAAATATAGTCAGTGGAAAGGTATGTTTAGTGGAGATGTTGGACCCTCCTGGTTGTAAGTATTATTATCCAACTTACAGATCATACAACTCTACCAGGCCCTTGAAATGATCACGATGGAGCTTCGTTATCCTGTTCTTCTCCAATTTCCTGGTAAATTACACAAAATGAAATTTTAATACAATAGTTGTAGACTGCGTCGTTGCTTTGCTGTAAACCCGTTCCCCTTTTAGCCGAAGGAAATTATAAAATATGATATACAACGGGCGCTAAAATTCCCCAAAACTACTTTGTCACTTAGCTTAGTAAATAGCTTAGATTTTTAACATAATCATCTTAAGTTTTGAAAACAACTTCCGTGGATAGGAGTATTGTATTGTGATAATCTCAGTAAAAACGAAATGAACGTAACCATTCTCACTACCGATAAATGTTATTCCGATAAGTATGTGCTTCCTCTTGCAGTTCTACATTGTTTGGAATTGTATATATATTTATTTAGCGATGTTTCTTTTGTTTATTTGTTTGTCGAAACAACGTTTTGAGCATTAACTTCAAAACCTATAATATCCCAATCCAGTTTCAGGGATTACAATTAGGAATAATGACCTTGGTAAATACAGCTCTTGGAACGATTAAAAATAAGTAACACCTTACTTTTTCTACTGTTGTGATTACGGTACCCTAAGTAATTATAATCTAGCTAGTACACAAATATTTCATATAATATTATCATCTTTTTCTTGTTTCCTTTTATTTCTATAACCACAAATAAAGTTTACTTACAGTATCCTCAGCTTCGTCAAGTTTCTAAAGATGACCGCCGAGAAATCTTCCAGTCTGTTATGGGCCAGAAACCTGAAAAAGGACAATATCAGTCAAGATGGTAGCATCGAAAGGGTGAAACATACACTTTATCAACCTGGTACATAACCATATATAAAAGCTTAGGCTATCGACAGTGATTACACTTTCTACTTTGGATATGCTTATTGTGGACTTTACGGTTACATCAACTTAGGATATGGCATAAAATGCCAATTGTTTAAGGCTGTTTTGCTACTTTTATGAAATGAGTCTCAAGAATGCAGTGAAGAATTAACAACGAGTGTATAAAATAATATTTACCCAGGAAAGACAGAAGGCTTTGTCTCGTTCAAAATGTGTACAGAATAAGGCTCATATAATATGAACCAAGAGAAAAAACTCATTAGTCAGAGCATCAGATCCGGTTGCACTGAAGTTTATTAAATCGACTCCGCTTGATAACTCAGATTTACTTTTTGTTTTCCTGAGGCAGTGACTTACATTATGTCGGTTGCATTTTTCTTAATCATAACCAAACTTTTAACATTTGCCTCCTTTATTTATCAGCATCATCTCAGTGGTTAGAGCTGTGGCCTGTGTCTGACGGTAATAACTACTATTACTTGCTCTTTTTTACATATATGGGGTGGTGTGTGATACCTTGAAAGTTAAATCAAATCTGCGGAAATTTAAGTCTAAACGGAAATTCAGCGTTTTGTTTCTTATCGGACTCCCTTTAGGACTTTGTTTATTTTTCTATCTTCTTTTCCACTTAGGGCTGAGGTAGGTGGGGGCGACGGTGATCTTCTTTGCTTAATAACGTATTCACTCCTACTTACAGAAACGTGAGGTTAGTCAGGCTATCAAAAACTCCTTCTGGTAAGCATTTCACGTTATTGTTCGATAAATCCCTGTAGACACAGACAACATAAAACTAAATTAAGAGACTGGCGGCCATGTCAAACTAGCAATCAGGATACAAAAGGCAGGAATTATTTTTCACCCCAAAACAAGAACTGTTTCTTGCATTTTTATCGAGAGATGATAGGGAGGAGATTGTGTCTTCCATCTATTCAAAGACAAAAAGCGCACTCCACAACAAAGTTCACCATAATATATTATGGTTTAATTGATCACGACAATAACTTGACACTTAGCGTGAACATGGAAAGAATACATAATAAAGATACTAATAACAAAGATCGTGTTTTTTGTAGTTTCGTAAAACAAAAAACCGTCAGGGTAGTCTCCTTCACAAGGCAGATACGCAGTAAACATGTCAGTTACACTTGTTTCAATTTATGAAATTGCCCAATTTCAAAGTTGGACATACTTTCTAGATTGACCTTTTGTGAATTGAATTCTTTCCCAATACAGCAACATATATATGACGGATGGCATCCACTCTGACTTGGTCAAGGCCTAGAACCGTTCACTTCAAATGTAATCTTGCAGTTAAAAATATAGAATAAAAAAGCATGTGGGAGAGAACTCACAGTTCATCCAATTTTGTCAGATCTGCGAACAGTTTTGGGTGAAGGACGGTAATATTGTTGCGGAATAACCACCTAGATAAAAACATGAAATAATAAGTTAAAATAAGTATATTGATGTTTCCAGTTTTCAAGAGAATCTCAATAAAAAAAACGACAGCTCATTAAGAGTAACTCATCTATGTTTACAAGCCTTGCATCTTGTTTTTGTGCAGAAACACTCGACTGGGTTCACTGAGTGCGCTTTCCAAGACACACCGAATGAATATGTGATTGATCGTCGCAGTTCTGTGCTCTGACAACTGAGTTAAGAAGCCACCTGGGAGCTAGTCATTTTGCTGGTTCGTAACAAACCCGTGAGTGATGCAGTTAATAAGAAGTGTCTTACTATAACATGTTCTTTCCATCTCTGCAGGGGCCAACCGACCCCAATATATCTGTATTATACATTGCAAATATTTGTCGCGCCGAAATCAAATCGGTTAGTTTTATGTCTTACCTAAATAACGAAGAACTATAAAAGTGTATTCATTTTTGTGCCCATAAGCCTAAGACGGTGCATATGTGATACATCAAATTAAGTGTGTGAGTGTTTTTTGGAGACATGCCATAGCTGCATATTATCTATTGTGGACAAGTGGTTATTCTGTTATGATGCAAATTCTATCCACTCACAGATCATCCAATTCCTTCAGGCCTCGAAACAGGCTTATATTCAACTCCGTTAGATTGTTGTTGTTTAAGCGCCTGCACCAAATAGTAAGATATCGGAAAAAGTGAGGTTAAACACGTAACAATTTTAGAGATTGACAATCTTTACAATTTAGCACTATATAATAAACGAAAAATTA
This sequence comes from Pachyseris speciosa, assembly GCA_016490735.1. Classification (NCBI taxonomy): domain Eukaryota; kingdom Metazoa; phylum Cnidaria; class Anthozoa; order Scleractinia; family Pachyseridae; genus Pachyseris; species Pachyseris speciosa. Next base: position 11,647 of record JAEMWC010001799.1, read on the forward strand.
AATAACTGTATTCTTAACGAATAACACTTTCTCCTTACAGTCTCTTTAGTTGTGTATTTCTGCTGAAGACATTCCTGGGCAGATCTCTCAATTTGTTGTATTGCAAATACCTACAAAAGCCATTAAGCCATTAAGCTGTATTCAATTGAACTTGGGAGTATTTAAGATCCCAGTAGATCATTCGGATTGTAATGTTGTTTGAGACTTTTTTTATAACTTTCTTAAAAAAGTAACTAGAGCAAGGTATAGAATCAGTACTGCAACAATATAAGGATACAAAATTTTCCAAATTCTTAGTGGATTAAGGCGCCTTCAGGTGTTTTATACAAATGAGGCTTGAGAAGTATGGTCGTAACTGCCAGCAAGAATTATGGTGTTTGTTTATTTATTTTGCAATCGTCTGTTTGGTTATTAAGGGGCACGCAAACCCTTTCACTGAGCTTTTCTTTCTGCCTTTGGAATCAAGCTAATGATTTTAATTTAAAAGCACGCCCTGATAAAACCGTCCGATTGTTTGCAACTTCATGCAATGCATGTCTTGGCAATAGAGCAGAAACTAAGTGTATATTACTTCAGAGCAAATTACGTTATAACTTACAAGTACGTCAGATTCGTCAAGTTATGAAACACACTCTCGTTTAACTGCGTGAGGCTGTTGTCGTTCAAAAGGCTGTAAAAATTACAAAACGCGACTGAATTTTAGTGAATACTTAGCAGAATAAGGGTTTTTTTTTATCAACGCCCGTCAGTCAGAAAAAGCGAAAAGTTCTTTTCCCTGATTTTTAATAATCATACCTTAAGTTAAACGTCTTTAAACTGAGGGCCAGTTATTTAAACAACGTTGAACTAATGGGCCGCGGTTTCAGACGATCAGTGGGTGTCCAAATCCACTTACAAACAGAGTCTGTTTATGAGTGGTTTATTTATAAAGTAAATAAGTAGTTTTCAAGTTTGGGATGCAAGCCTTTTTGTTACCATCAACAGTAGACAATGTTTAGATATGACTGTTGGCAAAATTGAAACTGGCTTAGGACGCGGCTGTAACATCGTCTAAACTAATTGTTTTAAAAACCGATCCCGAAAGACTCTTCTGCAACATTGCAGTAAAAACAAGATGTCACAGTTCTGAATGAATTATGTCTGAATGAATTATGTCGTCACTTGGTTTGGGTTTTGATAATATTTTAGCACACGATTTTGTATTTTTTTTTTACCCAATTCATGGGGTTTTACTTAGGGGCCCAGTGCTAATAACGTAATTCACAAGTGATATAGAAAAAAGTTGTCTATATTACAATTATCCTCAAAGTACTCAATATATGTCAACTATCGTGATAAGGCTTTGCGCCTTTTCTAGTCATTTATATTTAACAGCAAACTGTTGTGAAATACCGATGACCATGGAAACAGATATTCCCATGACATCCATACTGGGATACACTTATTTTTAATAGTGAAAATTGCTTTCTTCCCACAACATTGTTTTTCTTATTAATTTTCCTGGAAATATTTTGCTCACAGATGGTTGCCGCTGGTTGTAGATAATGACCTTACATTCCCATGTCATGTGCCCTCATCAATAGCGAGAAAGAAAACAGTCTGTGCAATGCTAATCATCCCTCAAGCCTGATCTTCTTATATTTCAGTTTCCCTCTCCCTTGTCTGTCCCCCACCCCCACAAAAGAATAAACCTAGACAGGCTGAAACCTATCAAAGACCGAGTTGGTACGGATTATACCCGCGTGCACTTTGAACGTTTATACATCTTTTTAATGTAATAACAGCGTTTACTTACAGTGTCTGCAGTTCCTTATTGTTGTCAAATATTCCAGGTGGTAATTTCTGCAGCCCGTTGCTTTCCAGCCACCTATAACACGATACAATTACAGGGCAGAAAATAATAGCAGCATGAAATAATATCATAGAAAAAGACCATAGGATAGGACTATCGAATAAGAGAACAGATTAAGACCATACAATAAAACCATAGTAGCTCATTTTACATCTATGTGCTCGGTTATCTAGCAATTCAGTATGATTAGTGTTGAACAATCAATCTTACTCCGTTCTTGCCAGTGGAAACTGATTTTATGTAGGCATTTTTTCCTCAATTTCGCCCCGATTGTTGTTTGGTATTATTACTCTGCGCTTAAAAATACCGCTTTGCAGGCTTATGAGTTAATTTAAAGTAAACAAACGCGATTAACTCGTTTACTCCATGTCAACACGTTTTGATAAACCTATACAAACAAAGTGTTTTGATATTGTTTTAAGCTGAGGTAGTAATTGTTCGAAAACGTATTAATGTCCTCTGATAATATTGAATCAAAAATGGGAACTTACAGATTCGTCAAATCGCTATTGTTATCGAATATTCCTTCAGGCAAGTTCTTTAGCTTGTTGTAAGACAAAAACCTATCGACAAACATATCACTTGTAGACTCTTATTATCTCCAGCAAGGAACAAAAACAGTAAAGGTGATTTTCAGTAAGTCGAAGAGTTATCATTTTCGGTTTCAGCCACACTGCACCCACTTTTTCAGGTCACCATTTTATGATAATTACCGTAAATCTAGAAACCAGTTTTCACAACGTGGTTCAGAGCATCTCTTCCTTGCACTGAAAAGCGTATCGCTTTCGTCAGAAATTTTCTCTCAAATTTTAAAGCAGTAGGATTAACAAAGTTTTAAAGGAAACAGATACTTACAATCCCCACAAATCAGGCTGGTCATCGGAATATTCAGGCGGCATGCCGCTCTTATGAAAAATGTCTATTATCTCTTCAGGTAGATTCCACCAGTCTGCTCTGTCAAAGCATGATCGCAATAGTATCGGTTTAGTCGTTGCAAACTATTTCAAGATCATTTAAAAGTTAAATACAATATACAGACTCATTAACCTTTACAAGAAAATGCAAAATTCTCTTACTGCTGTCCCAGCCGAGTATTGTTATGAAACACATCTGCATTCAATTCCTTTAGCTGGTTGTGATTTAGGTTTCTGTCGAGAAGTAATGTCAAAGTAAACTATAATTTGGACGATTTCTGATATGCCTATTTCGAGATAAAATAATCCGAAATAAAAAATAACGGACGTTTTTGCTTGTTTGTTTCTCGAATAGAGTTCGAGTTAACCGAGTTTGAGTTAGCTGATAATACAAGATTGGAAAAATAGGTTCAAATCCAGGGAAAATCTGATTTTGTACGAGTTAACAGGGAGTCACAGTCACCGGAGTTCAAGTTAGCGGGGTTTCGGTGTATAACCGCTTATTCCACCCCAATATAAAAGTAAAAGCAAGACACCCCCTCCCCACACAGACACACATGCCACCTTCCACCCCTCCCCTTCCCCCTCCCCACACAGACACACATGCCACCTCCCACCCCTCCCCCTCCCCACACAGACACACATGCCACCTCCCACCCCTCCCCCTCCCCACACAGACACATACGCAAGGAACACACAAAAGACCAACAACAGATAAACAACGATAGAACATAACGCTCATTGGGTATATTAGTGCTTGTGTTCTTTGGGTGAACATTTTCGTGTCCTCGAAATATGCGGTAGAATATGAATGCCTCAGAAAAGGTTTTTGTTTTTGGTTAATCTCCCAAAATATTCTTCATCAACAACACCAAGAATATTACTAAAATATTGGGCATAAACACGGTCTGCGTTTTCAACGTCAGAGCAACTCAGCTGGTTAAAATGAAAAAGAAGAGACATTATAGATCTCCTTACATGCTCCTCAGCTCCTTATTTTTGGAAAAAACGTTTGACGGCAAGGTCTTCAGCTCATTGGCTTCCAAGTTCCTATTTTTTTTTTTTTTACAAACAAAGTAGAATAAACAATATACAATAGATTAATGCCATGCTAAAGTGGCTCTAACAGCAACCTCAACAGTTTCCATTTTAGTTAAGGCTCTTTTTATAGCCTATGTCACAGTTTTACTTACAACAAATGCAGTTTAGGGTTATGATCAAAAACTCCATCAGGTAAAGACTTCAAGCGGTTGCCATTCAACTTCCTGCCAAAAAATACATCATGAGATATCATTTAGTTTGATAAAATTGTCTCAATGAGTTGCAGCAATATTTCTCTGCCGGTCTAATGTGTGTTTAGTTCTAGTTAATAGAGAACTTTAAAAAACGTATAACCTTAATCCTGATACAGAATTTCTGTCTCCCCAAGATTAGCCAACCCCAATCCCTATACTTGCTTTGTTCTCCCTCACCCACCCACCCCTCCCCCCTCCACCTCCCCGACCAAACTAGCTAATCATAGTCCCCATACAGAAATCCCCACTCCCAAAAATTAGCTCACCCTTATCCCTTCACATGTTTTGCCCCTCCCCAAAGCTATTTCCTCAATGCGGCTTTCTCTGGTAATTTAATCTAACATTTCTACTAGGTTTTAGTTGTTTTTGTTACTTTAACTAACACTAATTGTTGAGCTTGAGAGTGCTGCGTGGGAGAAGTCTTTCACTTAGTATAACCCTTTACAAAACTAACAATTTTATTAATGGTTTTATTTTCTGCTCACAACCACCTTCCTTCACACACACAAAACCCCCATATACCTACTGATTTTAATCAGTGGAGACTTGGGAACCCATATTTTTGGGATTCCATACCATGGTACCTGGGAAACCACAAAGGTTGCTAGTGAAACTACTGAAACTAAGTTAACATAATAAAACAATTATCCCGCTCAATCATGCAGAATATCCCCTGATTTTAGCCAACTCGTCCTATCACCTCGTCGGCTAAGTATCAGGTGATATTCGGCGCGATTTCGCAGGATAATTATCAAATATACAATAGAATAATTTCATGACAAAGTCACTCTATTAGCAATCTCGACAGTTTCCATTTTAGTTAAGGCTCTTTTTATAGCTTATGTCACAGTTTTACTTACAACAAATGCAATTTGGGGTTATGATCAAAAACTCCATCAGGTAAGGACTTCAAGCGGTTGCCATTCAACTTCCTGCCAAAAAATACATCATGAGATATCATTTAGTTTGATAAAATTGTCTCAATGAGTTGCAGCAATATTCCTCTGCCGGTCTAATATGTGTTTAGTTCTAGTTAATAGAGAACTTAAAAAACGCTGCAGACGTCTCTCGCTCAGTATAACCTTAATCCTGATACAGAATTTCTGTCTCTCCAAGATTAGCCAACCCCAATCCCTATACTTGCTTTGTTCTCCCTCACCCACCCCTCCCCCCCTTCCACCTCCCCGACCAAACTAGCCAGCCATAGTCCCCATACAGAAATCCCCAGTCCCAAAAACTAGCTCACCCTAATCCCTTCACATTGAGCTTGAGAGTGCTGGTTTTATTTTCTGTTCACAACCACCTTCCCTCACACACACAAAACCCCCATATACCCACTGATTTTAATCAGTGAAGACTTGGGAACCCATATTTTTGGGATACCATACCATGGTACCTGGGAAACCACAAAGGTTGCTAGTGAAACTACTGAAACTAAGTTAACATAATGAAACAATTATCCCGCTCAATCATGCAGAATATCCCCTGATTTTAGCCAACTCGTCCTATCGCCTCGTCGGCTAAGTATCAGGTGATATTCGGCGCGATTTCGCAGGATAATTATCAAATATACAATAGAATAATGCCATGACAAGTCACTCTATTAGCAATCTTGACAGTTTCCATTTTAGTTAAGGCTCTTTTTATAGCTTATGTCACAGTTTTACTTACAAGAAAAGCAGTTTGGGGTTATGATCAAAAACTCCATCAGGTAAAGACTTCAAGCGGTTGTCATTCAACTTGCTGCCAAAAAATACATCATGAGATATCATTTAGTTTGAGTTTCAGCAATATTGCTCTGCCGTTCTAATGTGTGTTTAGTTCTAGTTTATGAATGCCAATATATAAGCCATGTCTGTTAACTCTGGGTGAACGATTTATAATACTTTGCTTTAGTTGCTTTGACTTTATAACTGCGATGATCCATCTTATCTGAAAGCGATTTTATGTTTCAGGTCTCTCCTCGTGTTTTAGTAAAAGCAGAGTTCGTTTCTCTAAATGAAAATTTCCATGTTCAGCATGATAGAAGATAAGATTAAGAACTTTTAATACAAAGCTCGCACCTGTTGTCTATACCTAAAATACACATTCATTCATTCACTCACTCACTCACTCATTCATTCATTCAGTTCTTAGTGTACGTAATTACCCACTTAAGGGGGGAGAAATCTAGCTACAAGTCTGTTGCTAAGGACGCGGAAACGCTCATCATTCATCGGCGGCTTACCACGGAACTTTATGCCGACCGCGGCCGCGCGTCAAAACATAGGAGAAAAATCAAATTTGTAAACACGAAAAACAAAATTATAAAAAAAAGTAAAAATTATTATAATGATGATGATGATGATGATGATGATAATAATAATAATAATAATAATAATAAAATGTTCTACAAGTTCCTAAAATGTTGCTTTGTTATAACAGGCCCCTACTTATGTTGTACCAAAACCGAAGCGACGCAAACGGATCACCCGATGAAAGACAAGAATTGCTTGCCGTCCGAGGCTGCCGACGCTTCCTTATCAAGTGTACAGGACCTTGCTACGTTTGTTCAAAACATACCCGACCTAATAGCAGGTTTGCCCATCTCAGTTTTTATAGACGACGAATCTTTAGTATCGGAGACGATTACGAATCAAATCGCCGGCATTCTCGATCGCTACGGTCACGACCTGGAAAAAGCGACTACCAAGAAATTACAAGTTCTAGATGTAAATCTTTGTTTCACAAGCTCCGATTTCTTGGAGGCCGCTTTTGAGTCTCAACTTTGCGGATTAAGGGTTGTAAGCAAAACTGAAGTAAAAGCAGGTATTTATGCGTTTGATTTGTCGGAACGAGGAGTTGGATTAAATTGGACGGGAACATCAGGAAGTGCTGAAGGAGACATCTTCGAGGAGCTGCTGACCAACCTTCAGGAGGACAACTTTGATGTCAAGGAATGCGTGCTGGATCACGATTCCACATGTGCGAATGTGCTGTTCGAAAAGTTCCCCAAGGCTGAAGTGGTTTACTGCGGAAATCACACAGTTAAAACGTTCCATTCAGAACTAAAAAATGTGTAGAAAACCCCTTGTCAGGTAACGTCAGTTCAGTGTAGATAGACCTAGTGAACACTGTTAGTGAGTTACTTTGATCTACTTTACCATACTTGTCTCTAGTCCACTTATTGGATAGATACCGGTACGTTATATTGGGGAGTTGGGGCAGCTGGGATATTTTTTAGCTCAGTCCCCTTTGAAGTGCCATCTTGTATTTCCATATCTAAAGGAAAGTAATTCCACATTGGATGACTTCCTCAATGATGATGGAGCCAAGTGCTTCACCAATAAATTCTGTTACTGATATGAAAAAGTTACCAGCAATTCCTTTCAATTAAAATGGTCATAGTCAGTAGTTTACAGTGTGTGCAAGTAAGGTTAGATAATGTCACTATTTCGACCATAGTAACTCCATAAGCAAGGGTGGGGGTGCTATCCAAAACAAAAGTAATGTTGAATCTGAAAGCCCAATGAGAGCTGAAGTAGCTCCAATATTGTCACCACTGACAATTATTTTGTCACAAACTTATTCAACTCTTTTGGGGCGTGACCCTTAATTCTCCACTCAACGCAAATTTTCCCAACACAACCTTGTAGTTTCTTGAATGTTTTTATTTTCAGTGTAAGGACCAGAAGAAACCAAAGTGTAAAAGGATAACAGAAGCAATGCTCCATAATGTAAAAAAAGTTTCGCATACAATGTGAGGAGCTCTATATGTGTGAGGACCCAATGGGGACATTCTCAGAGGCTATTTTAAATTACCACCAACACTACCAAGACATTCATACATCAGAGTGGTGCAGGTTTCATCCAAAGTTATGGCATAATTATGAATACTCTAAACTCAAAACATTACCATAAAAGATGTCCCTGTCTTCTTTGGATGTCACATTTTCCAATAATCACCAATCACCCAAACTCCCCCACTCCCCCCCCCCCCCCTGAAATGCGTATTAATGTTACGCTGTCTGACCCCGATACCACGTCTCTTAATCTTGCTTGATCGAATGTCAAACGCTGCCAGTATGAATCGTTACTTTAAAAGGTTTTCTCCTACAAAAAATAAGCACGTTTAGAAAGAGGAACTGTGGCCGATCAGCTAGCTGCACTGTTTGGCAATTCCAGCGTCACATTGGTGCCTTAAAGTACACGAATAAGGTCGAAAAAAGACGACCAGAAAAAAAAGCCAACGACATTGATTTTACAGAAGGTCACCCATCTGAGTTGTAACCCCAGCCAACAGGGCTTAACCTCAGTGACAAGCAAAAGCACGTGGCTAATTACCATATGAGACTACGATGACGACGAAACTGGCCCGAAATGTCTACGTGGTCTGCCTACGCATCCCACGTAATTATAGACTGATAATCAGAAAACTGAAATAGACATTGCTTTGAGAAACTAACCTAAACCAAAAAAACTGAGTAGAAAACCCTTGTTACATGAGACAAATGATGTTTTGTAAAACAGTTTTCAGCATTAATTAGTATCAAGAAATTTAACATTTTGGATTCTACATGTAAATAGCCCCCCCCCCCCCCCCTCTGATAAACCCCCATTCTGAATTGCATAATTATGAAGTAAAAAATAACTTATGCTTATTTGAAAGGCCTTTCAAAGAGGATAAGAATGGCATTTTCTTTTTCTTTTCTTTTAATATCTTCTCTTTTTCCAAAGATATTTAAGATTTTGTTAAAAAATTGATGACGTCCCAATTTGTTTTAGTACAAAGATAAATCACAAAATCAAAAGTACAGTAAAGGTGTATCTCGGGAAATATTGTAGTGATGCTGCTCAAACTTGGCACCAGTGAAAAATTATTGTACCTTAGGTATGACACAAAATGACACCTCTTGTGCTGTTGCCATGGCAACAATTTTGCTTTCCAGTCTATTTAATGCTCAAGTGATGCTCTCACATTTTGTCTTAATCAAACATCGTTTACTCCCAATAAGCTGTGGAGAAGATGTAGGGCAATATGGTCACTTTGTGCATTTCAAGTAGGATTGTCTGCCTCTCCTTATCTGGTCAAAATGGAAATATTTGGTTAATAACAGAAAGGGACTGGGGCCAAGTGTAACCATGGCAATGCCAAACTGGGTGTCATTTTGTTTCTGGCAGCTTTCAAAAAAAGTTCATATTATTGGTGCCAAGTTTGAGTAGCATCACTCCAATATTTCCTGAGATAGTCTTGATTTTCTGATTTATCCGTTCTTTGTACTGATCAAACACTATTTGTGACATCATTTTTAACAAAATCTTGAATATCTCTGGAACAAGAGAAGACATTCAAAAAAAGAAAATGCCATTCTTGTTCCTTTGAAAAGCCTTTCAAATAAGCATAAGTTGTTATTAGGAAAATTACCCATATTACACTGACAGCTGTAAAAGATCAGCAATATCTGACAGCTGATATCAATCAATGAAAGTCACTGCTCCCCAGTCCAACCTGGGTGAACTACATTTGTAACTGACATCAGTTGCAACCAATTATTGTTTTCTACCTGTATCGAGGATTTGATCAATAGTCCAGCCCAAAGTTAGTCCAGCCCAAAGGTTACTACAACAGTTGTATGATTAGAGACTGTCTTTATTGCACTCTAGTATGCCTTACAGTGTAATAAGGTTTATTGTTCTAAAAAAAATAATCTGGTCAATATTTGGCCACTGATTTTGGAATTTCCTACCCACAAGTTGCTTTATTTGGACTTTATTTATTTTGCCCTGTAGATATGTTGCTTTATTTGGACTGGTCTTTACATTAATAGCCAAAATGATACCCTATCCCCTTTTCCAATAAACAAACATGAGTGAGGTCTGTCATTAACCTACAACACATTGTTTTCCCTTTAACTAATACAGTGTACACATATTTTTGACACTGCTTTCCTTTTCAATATCAATTATTATCATGGCAAACCATATCAGTGTAAGCATGCCTTCGATTGCCTCCAACCAATTGTCAGCTTTCAAAAAAGTCCTTCAGAAGATGGCTGAAAGACCCGAGGAATACATTGGAGAGAAGGGGAAGAGGACGACCAACACAGCAGAAGGATTCCATGGAAATGCATTGGCGTATCGTAACAAGAGGATTGACCTCAACTGCGTACACTATGAGTGTAAAACTAACATGGCAATTCTTCATAAGGTAACAATTATTATTACATGTAGTTTGACTGGTAACTCCATTATAGTAAGTACGTGCTAACGTAAACCAAAAAAGAAATCCCTTTTTGCTGCATTGTAAAAGAACATCGGTCCAGTGTGGATTCTAGTGCTCTTTCTAATGATGGCTGCCTGCATCTCCAAGCTGGCAGTATACAGTATTCTGGCAAGGCAGGTCATGTGGGAAGAAAAAACCATGACGAAGACATCAAAGGAGTACCTGAAGAAAAAAGTAAAATAAATTGTCAAATCACATACAGTAAGCAGCATGCAAACCTTTTAAGTTTTTTTTGCAAATTTGAAAGTTGCTGACAAAAGTAATTAGTATTTTCATGTAAACTGCTTTTTTTCATTATGTTGTCATTGAAAATTAGTACAGGAGCTGCAAAATTTGAGGTTCCAAAGGAAATAATCTGGCACTAATGGCACCAGGAATGAAGCTGTGTGGAAAGAAAAAGCTAGAGATCGAAAACAAAAGCAGTGAAAGACGAAGAAGGAATTAAAGATGGAAAGTAACATTGAAGACTGCTGTTGCTTGAGCAGAAGAGAAAAAGGTTCTTTTAGGAACCATTAAATCTGAATAAAGTCCATGAATCAACGTTTGTCTTTCATTAAAATTAAAATAATAAAAAATGTTACCATGAAAAAAGGATGGGGTGGGGGTGGTGCAACCTAATAACTACACTTAATAAGACATGCTGTACCTGGAATATTTTTTGGTGATACCAATTTGCCCAGTGTAAAACTGGCTGGTTGACTCAACAAACTACAACTTGTAAAGTTCTCCGTGACGACAGAAATCAAAAGGCCATGAAAAGCTGAAAAGACCCATACACCTCTAATGATCATAAAATTATATAACTTCTCTTTGACTAAGGGAAGAGTAGGGAAGCCATGAGGGAAGTTGAAAGAGAAAAGATTGCATTGACAGCATTACATGTTTTGCCAAAGTTAAGTGAAAGGTACATATAAAGGTGTTAAGATGGTCTTTCTTTGCTTTATTTCAACTACATGTAAACAAATGAAGAATGATCCTCGCACCCTCTACATGTAAACATGTAGTTAGTCTCTACTAAAACAATTTGATTATTCTAAAATCTCAGCTCAAACAATAACCTCTAAAATAAATGCAAGACATCTTAACCCTGTACAAACAGATGCACTTGCTGACAATAATTAATACTTTATGTAGGAATGAGTACAAGAAACGAAAAGCAAAACAGCACAAGAGAGAGAAAGAGTACATGAAGTCACTGAAGCAGGTGAAGGAAACTGGAGAGTACAAAACACAGAAGAAGGATGAAAGTAGCAGTGAGGAGGAGATTGAGCAGAATGCCAGTGATGATGGTTGGGAAGAGGTAGATGTGAACACATCTAGCAGTGGCGAGACAAGCTATGAAGACTCTGCGCCTGGAAAACCATTTCCAGTCATTTATGACTGTGAATCAACTGCTGCAGACATCTACAAAGATCACATTGTTGAAATAGCTGTAACAGCCATATTACCAGAACACATTTCACCATCTTCTTTGACCACTTTAGAACCAATCCTTTCAATCGCTGGTGTGCATATCTAGAAGGATTCTTCCAGCAGGTATAGAAGGCTTAATATCATACAATGGCCCGGGAAAGCCCCATTTAAGATAATCAATAATAAGTTATTCATTCAGTCAGTTGGTTGGTTGGTTGGTCTTTCATTCATTCATTTACAAGAAGGAACAAAGGAACTCTTCAAATTTTTTTCTTTAAATTTTTAATGCCCTTTATGTCCTTGAAAAACTCAAAAGTAATGCAATAAATAGCTTACCACTTTTCCATGAAAAGGGACATGGAAGTTACTTGTAGTCATAGAGCCAAAAATACTAACATTGAAAGCAGTCAGTTATTTACAGGTGAAGAGTTTTTTTTCCAATGAAATAAAATAACAATGTTATACATCCTGTAAAAATGTACACTTCATATAAATTTCAAAACAATTACAAAAATTAGAATACAAAATGTATCATAACAATTCATAATTTAGTGTCAAGGAAGACTGGAATATAAAACAAGAAGAAAGATCCTTGGTCAACCCAAGTTGACAGTTGTGTTTGAGAGATTCATGGAATGGATAAGAAAATTGACTGAGAAGATCACAACAAAATGTCATCTGAATCAAACGTATGTGCCAGGTTTGTCTCTGGTTACTCATTTGCATGCAAACTGCAGGGTTCTTGCTAAAACTGACTTTGAGGAACAGTGTACATGTACATGTATACAAAGCCCAAGTACCGTAGCACAATTTTTGAAAAGAACTTACTGAGGTCTTCCTAATAATACTTACTCCCAATGAGGTTTCAATCATTCCCATCTCTATACATATCATGATACATTAAGAAGGGTATCTGAAAAACTCGAATAGCGAATACTCGCGAATAGCGAACAGCAAACAGTCACGAATAGTGGCAAATGGATTGTGAAACCCTTAATCACTTTTAATTAAAGCTTTCGAGGGACGATTTTGTTTAGCAGATCAGGCCAGTGATGGTGATGCTGAATCAGGTATGCTTACGCAGATGCCAGATATAATGTGGTCAGTATAAAATATGGACTGCGGACTAGGTATAAAACACGGACTGAGTATAAAACACTGTATGGGGTGTGGACAAAACGTGGCCTAGGCCATGGGCTACCCTATGGCCCACCCTGCGTTGTATGACCGACCGGTGGTAATTTTTAACGCTCCGTTCAGCATTGCTGGAAACCTGTGCAAACAACGTTCTCCATCAATTTGTCAGACCTATGACTCTCTTCTGTTCTCTCGGTGGCATTTCACTCAAATACATTTCTAAGCAGACTTGTGCCAGAATTGAATTCAGAATATTTTATTTTGAATTAAACGTTTTCCAAAATTCCAACACAATCATGTCTCCTGAGGTATGTCAATTATGGGAAAACTTCAACCAATCACAGTTCGCTGTTCCCACGGTAATGCACCTGCATTTCATTCTGTTGATTCTGTCCCAAATTATGTTTTCCTGTCGCTATTTGCAAAAATAATATTCTTTAAAGAAAGAAAAAGATTGAGGAGAAAAAAACCTCAGAGCTGAGCTTACTTTCCATTTTTATTTCAAAAGTATATGAGAATTAATACCTGATGTGCTCTGACCACCAGGTGTAACACAGCCTAACGCAAGTTGACAAAAATGTTTGTTATATAGACACAAGAATAAGGAATGGTGATAAAAACACTCCTTTTCATCTCAGTGTCTACGATATGGGGGATGCCTTCTCATTTCGGATTGTCAATTTTCCTCACATGGACAGCAACATTCCCACCAATCCAGCCTATGGTGTTTCTCATATCTCAATTAGTGAGATATGCTAGACTTTGCACATCGAAATTGGATTTTATTGATAGACTTCACCAAGGCTTCAAATCTACGCTTCTTCTTAAATTGTTGACTAAATTCTTGAAACGCCATGGTGCTATCGTTGAGAAGTATGGTGTTACACTACAGGAGATGAGATTAGCAATCCAGAGATGAGATTATATCCTTTATATTATCCTGACGCCCAAATTTGAGATCTTTGTTGCTTCTATTTATTACATTTTAATGCAAGTGTGCACGTGCAATTTTCCTGAAGTTGTGCGAGTGCTTGCTTATTTAGTTTACGCGTGCTTAGTTCGTTATTTAGTTTAAGTGTGCTTAGTTCGTTATTTAACATACTCCTATTATTTTACGTTGTTTTCCTTGTATTGTCAATAACTGTGCTCACAGTGTGGGTGCCTCCTCCTAAAATGTTCTGCAATTGGTATAGGATTTGATAGAGCCAAAACCAATTGTGGAATTGAACACATTTTAGGTATCCTACTGATGAACAGTTATTACATGCAGATAATTTTAGAAGCAACATTTGTTTGCAGTCTGTCACCTTTGAATCACAATATAAAGTTTACATTGTTGACGGTTCCAAGAACGGGAAAACATGAAGCCTTCAGTATTAAAATAATTACGTTTTATATTGCAAAGGCTACGGGTAGGTCTATTACATGCTTGGATGCTAGATTATTTCAAGCTGCTTTGGATTCTTCAGCCAGTGGGTTCACGCAATTGATAGAAACTGGAATCCAATTCGCTGGCTGATCTGCAAGGAATAGGACCTTAGTGAGCAGAAATTTGTGAGAGCTCCTTCATCTAATAATAGCTCTTCCTTACAATAGCTGCCCGAAAGTTGTGTTTATATGGCATTCTGGTTTTCCTGATTCCAATCTACCACAAGTCTGTTTAGCACTGAAAATCTTGAGCAACACGCCGCCAAGAGAACAAAAGAGTCATAGGCATATATGACAGATGGATGGAAAACGTTGTTTACACAGGCTGAACCAGGTTTTCTCCACACCCTCCTTTTGCAAGGTGTTTTATACTCAGTCCGTGTTTTATATCCAGTCCGCAGTCCGGGTCCGCAGTCCGTGTTTTATACTGACCGAAATACAATGTCTGCCTAGGCTTGCCTCCATTGTTGACTCAAGTCACGAAAGCCATTGTTTGTCAGCCAGTTGGGTTCAAGGAAATTTGAAACACACTTCCGATAATTCTTGGAATCCAGATGAAACTGTCTCGGTGCTGCTTCGCAAACATACTATAAACAGGGGTTAGTTTTGGTCTGTGACGCAAGCTAGATCTTGGCAAACACTGCTCGCATCAACACTACCTGCTGCAAAGTGATGGTTGGTATCCTATTGCTCCACTTGATCAATTTCAATGAATCCAGATCAGTGCTGAACTAAAGCAGTGACTATTGACGACTATTCGTGACAATTTGCACTATTCGCTGTTTGCGACTATTCCCTATTCGGTATTTGCTGTTCGTTGTTCGCTATTTGCTGTTCGCAACTATTCGCTATTCACTATTTGGGTTCTCCAGACACCCAAGAAGTAACAACATTTTAAATCACACCAACGTTGATTTTAGGATACATGTACATCTGACACAAAAGGTGTATGCACATGAATTACAGCTGTATGTATAAACTAATGTACAAGCTGAATACTGGTACTCAAGCAAAACCATACACCAGAACACTTTATGTAGTGAGGCTTTCCTGGAAACTGGTATACAGTACAGCTACATGTACATGTGTTTCTCCCATTTGCCATTATTATTTATTTCCTCCTTGATAACAGTTCTCATTGTCCACAATGGATGAGTTTTTTTTTTGTTATTTATAATCAATTACATTGTACATAACGCCAAAACATTATGATGCAAGACGTTACTGCACATAACATTAAAATTGCATTAAATTACATTTCCATTTTTTAAACGATTGCTAAAAAAAAGAAAAGGAAACTACAATACACTATACTTACACTGCTTACTATACTGTACCCTACTGATACGTTAGTTATTCTACTTGCAATGAAGTACGTATACACACAACTTACAGTTGCATGCTTAGTGACCTTGCCTATGAGTGGAAAGGAGGCTAGCAGTGACCTTGTTTTTATACAGACCTCACTGCTTTTCTCATGTAAATCATGTTATTCTTATGCAAACTAGTCCACATTTGCATGAGAAAGACAGAGAGGTTTGTATCAAAACAAA
>JAEMWC010001799.1:32500-52500 GCA_016490735.1 Pachyseris speciosa
TTTTATCAGAAATAAGACTTCTAGAAGCTCTATGGGATGTAAAAAGCAAAAAAGCTTCCCGATAATAACATTTGCAATACCGTTTTTCACCTATCACTTCCACTCACCGTTACAATGGACGCCATATTGGATACTTCAATTTCCCATATAAGGAGTGCCTCTTTGATGCGAATATTTCAAAAATGACAACCTCGTTCCCAGGGTCTAATGCCACGATGACAATATTCACTGCACCAGGGGTAGTAAGTGTTGTTATGGTGATACTTAATTGCACTGTAACCCCTCCCCTACAAATGAATTTGAACGGCTCCCAGATTTTGGGAGCCATGTGACCAGCCACAAGCAGGGTCTTTCTCCTCAACGACAAGGGAGGCAGAGAGAAAGAGACCCTGGGAACGAGGTTGCAAAAATGATTGCATTATTTGAAACGATTAACGGGTTCAATGTTCAAATAATCAACTCATTAATGTAATCTGGGGGAGGGGGGAGGGGGGAGGGGGGGAGTGGAGGGGTACACTTGACCTCACTTGACTGTAAGTAAGGCAATTTTACCCAGTAAGGTTAGACCGTGCAATTCCCATTCTTAGTTACATCTACATGTAGTTACACAGGTGTAAATGTATATAACCAATTAGCGCTACAGTATGTGCAATGTGAAGAACCAATTTGTGTCAGCTACACTGCATTTGTTTTATCTTGTGGTTGAGAGTAATCAAATTAGTGTGTGTTATCAGTAACTCAACTGCTAAGACATCAGTGTCTGATGCAACCTGTTCTTTGGGTATTTGCCATTTACAGTTGAGGAAAAGCAAGAAAGTAAACATCGAATCAAAGGCAAGCCTCTCATTGAAAGCAATATTCAATCATTATTTTCCAAATAAAACATACCAAAGTTTAAATTTATATAGACGTAAGGCAATATTGTTTCTTTTTGAAACAGCTACTAAAAAATTTGATGAGTAAGAACATATTGAAGCATATTTTGCACAAAGAAATGTCATGGAAATAATTTTACTAACAGAACCTTAAATGCATGAGTCTTTCAGGGAAAACATTTAAAGAACGCGTTTAACCTATATTATCAAGCAGGCCATTTTCATGTACACACCAACTTAGAAGCAAGACCACCATGAATCTAAATCTAATGGACAGGAACAAAGTCTTGTGAAATCCTTCAAGACATGTGATCTCTAATACTGTAGGGTATGATTGAATTTTCAATTTTGTGTTTTAGAGTTGGTGTTTTGTGAGATCTACAAGTTCTTTTTGAAACTTGAAGGGACTAGCTTCAGACAAGGGTTAGCATTAACATAAAATGGCCATGTCTAATACAGTATTAACACTTCAATAATCTACTTAGTTGACCTGTTTCAAACTCTTACATACAACAAAAAAAAATTATCAGCTCACCAGGCCCTTGCTGATGTGTGCCCCAGCTCTGAAAGAATGTCTGTTTGCAACTGAGGTCAAAGCACACATGACAGACGCTCCTCTCCGAAGTGCCAAAGAAGAGGAGGAACATTGGAAAGCACAAGTGAAGATAAGAGTAGAGATGAAGAAGCTTGTTTTCAACTTTAACAAATCAGTGTCTCAAAGCCTTGCAAGGAAAATGGCCAGAGAAGAAGTGACTTACTCACAAATAGACGAACTATAATTATTTGAAGGCCCAGTCACTCGAGACATTTAGCACATCCATGGATGGTATTTTAAACACCACAAAGAAAACTAAAGAAAAGCTATTCAGGCATTTTTTGTAGTTTTCCAAAGGGTAAATGAGAGGTTAAAATTCTAAGTTAAGAAATAATGAATGCTGAGGCAGGCATTGAGCACACACTACTGAGTTGTACATGTACAGTTGTAGCTGCACATGGCTGCCACGGTACAAAACACGACACATGTACATGTATGTAGGCATATAAAAAAAGTGAAACAGTTGTAAAAATTTCTTTCTTGATTACAATATGACACATTGCATCCCATCAGTGTGCATTCAAATAGCAAGCTTTGTCATTGTCGACCTACTGTATGAGCAAACAAAATAAATGTACTGGAAATCATGCTCCATATATATTTTAACATTTCTTATTTGTACACGCAACTCAAAGTCATTCATCTGTCCAGCTCAAATAATTTTGTAAACAAGACCGTCAATTATAAGCTAGCTTACAATAGTAATAAGGAATAAGTTTTAATTTTAAGCTCCTTATCAACTTATTGTTGTTAAAACGATATACGTGTAGCCAATTTTATTTGGAGACAGAGTTGACGAGATGCGTTTTTTTTTTTAATTCCAAACGTTTTGGGCTTCATAAGCGGAAGTTAAGTTGGAGTGCTTAAGTAATTTGTATAATTTCCAAGGTTGTAAATACCAAACGAAGAATGATCCTCGCAGTTGTGAACGCAATTAATGCAATTGCGAAAAGAAGCCTGAAAAAAAATTCAGGACTTCAACGGGGTTTTGAACCCGTGACCTCGCGATTACCGGTGCGATGCTCTAACCAACTGAGCTATGAAGCCACTGACGTTGGGAGCAGGTCAATTGTGGGTTCATATGATCCCGTGAAAGAAATGAGTATGAATGATATATGAAATGAATCATATATGAACTGCGGAAATGAAATCAAACGAAGAATGATCCTCGCAGTTGTGAACGCAATTAATGCAATTGCGAAAAGAAGCCTTAAAAATTGTTGACACTACATGTGATGAAAACAAGACAGCCAAATGAATGAACCAATGTTCACCTAAGGACAACCAAAACTGAAAGTCATTCATTCAATGGACACATGGAGATCGGGCTTCTAGGAGATCAGGCTTCTTTTCGCAATTGCATTAATTGCGTTCACAACTGCGAGGATCATTCTTCGTTTGATTTCATTTCCGCAGTTCATATATGATTCATTTCATATATCATTCATACGTTGTAAATACCATTGACTATAGAACAAAAATATATATATATTTAGCCTACTTCATGTGTATTTAAATAAATCCCAACGGTAAGACTAAAGGATATTGTATCGCCGTTAATGAAAGGGGTTTAAAGTAACTGAATATCACCATTAAAGACAGGAAGCCAAGTACAAAAGGTTACGCTGTTGTTTTAAACTCAAGCTTAATCTTAATTAAGCTTAAGATACACGGAAGCTGCAGAATATAAGTTACTTTAAAAAGTTGAAAACAGCGAGCGAAAGTAAACTTACGTGCACGTTGCAGATGGATCCTTTCCAGTGTGATATAATTGCCCTTCTCTAAGGGGACGAATTTCAATCAAGGCAAAGCTTCTGTTGTAAAATTCATTCTTGGAGGAATGTTTGCCCGTCCACTGAGGTTAGCACTCGTTCACAGGGATCGAAAGGACGTCATTAATTATGCATCAACTATTTGATTTGCATATTTTAATTAGTCACCAGTGCACTGTCAGTAACAGTCAGGCAGTGGACATCAAGACAAAAAATAAAGTGCGTCTGTCTCTCTTTTCCTTATTTACCTTTGAGAAGCTCTGTAAGTAATTGTCTACTAAATCTCCACGAAGTTTTATATTTAGTCCAGTGTAAACCAGGGTTTTAATACCAACGCTATAAGTCCTTTTGAATGATGTGATATTGAACGGCCTCAGTAGCAGACACTTTTTCACACCATTCAAAAGGACCCCAGAACCTTGAACGATCCCACAACCGAAAGTCAATCCGAGACAGGAAAATAAATATGCGTTGATATCACATGTCGTTGGTTGATCATGAGGAGTGTAGTTTACGCGAGTTAGTGAGCATAATTAAACAAATGAAAAAGAAAAAGGAAATGCTTGACCCTCCAGCACGGCAACACAACTTCCCAAGATGATCTCACTCAAATCTGAGGTCTGTGATCTCTGGTTCGACCCCGTTAATCCTTGATTACATACACCTTGTTACGACCCTGACAAAAAACCGAAGGTTCTGACTTTGGCGCGCGGTGTTTTTAAAATTATTAACATCAGCGTTTGTTGGTGGTAATTTTTCGTGGGCTTTTTGATCAGAGTTATGGCTGACCCGTAGCGTTTGTGCGCGGTTCACAGTATAGAGGAAGCAAAAGAGAAGATTCAGGACTATGAAACTCAGACAACTAGCAGGTTTTGTGTATTCCGGTCAGATGGAGGCTTTGGAAAGAGTGGTAAGTATTTATGAGCTGGTCCCGCGAATAGTGCGAGTAACTTTCATCGGGCTTGAAGAACCCGGCCAGGTGAAATCAAGAACATTCCATGTGGATTTCAGTGTTATTTTTTCTTTGTTTTTCGTTTTTGGATTTGAATTGGAGTGAGCTTGTTTCAGTTAAATAAAAGATTGCTTGGATGACAAAATAAAATGAGGGTCCCCCAGGGGTTTTGGGGAACAAGGGAACACGGGAACACGGGAAATTTGGCAATGGGAACACGGGAACAAATCGTAGGGAACAAGGGAACATCAAATAGGTTAGGGAACAGGGGAACAAACACAAAAAATTACAAGGCCCTACGTTTTTTACAGAAACGTGGGGGTGATAGAAGATTTTCTGCTGTTTTCTGATTTCATTGGCAAGTATTTGTTGCCATCTTTCATGTCTACTCGTCTCTGACCGGTTTGTTTTAATTTTTGTTACGAAATACTTTCACAAAGTAAAAAATATCACAGAAATAATGATCAAAATTTATCAGCAACACTGTAGACCTTCAATCAGTTATTTTGTTTTGTTCAGATTGGTTAATTAGGACGTATATGCAAAGAATAAGAGATAAAATTTAATCTTGAAAGGGTAACAAGGGAACAAGGTGTAATTTTGGACGGGAACAAGGAAACAGAGTTAAAATTTTGAAGGGAACACGGGAACATAGACCCCCCCTGGGGGACTCTCTACAATAGCTTAATTACACACAAGGAAATGTTGTGACAGTTAGCTTTGACCTTATGACCTTCATGTTCCCAGAACTGGGTTAAACCACAGACAACTCAAACATCTATTTACAGATCTGACCAAAATTGCATGAGAATGTTATAAAACTAAATCATGTTAATATACAAAAAGGAAAAGAGGCCTTACAGTGTGACTTTTTTCAATTTCAGTCAAACATTTGTTCGAAATAAAACATTTGTTTTGCCCTCCCGTTTAACTATTATATACGACTATAAGATATGGCTTATTTTTATCGTTGAAATTTCATAATTTTGTTTTCAGATCCTTATGCTAAAAAGCACAAGGTGCTTTGGCAAGATAAAGATATTTCATACTCTGGGGTACTGTACTTTTATCTCGGGGAAAAAATCCTCGAATGTCAACATGGCAAAGACAGAAACATTGGTGCAAAGAGGAAATATCAGGAAATGCAGGTACAGTGACTGTATGATATTGTTTTTATTTTCAGAGCAAGGTGTACAACAAATAATCACCCTCTTCAGTGATGAATCAGCTGCAAGTAATTTTATATTTTGACTTGGTGAAGATAAGGGAGGGGCCCAGGGAGGCCTGGCACCCTATCTCATGCCAAATTCCAAATATAATGAATCCCACAGGGCCAACTTTTTTAATTGTAGCTGAAACCTTGTCACTCATGGCCCATTCAACCCCACCTTATATGACATATAAGTTCTCTATCCACTGTATTGAGTGGTGATTGGCAGTTACAGACATCACACCATTGTAGAACCTTGTGTGTGTGTGCTTGTGTGGAGAGGAGAGAGAGGCAAATGGCATTATTAGGCAGCATATCTGATCTTTTACCTAAAAGTTATACAATCTCACGAGGTGTACTAATCATAGGGCAAGTCTTCTGATCATGGTTACAATAAAAGGAGAAGATACTTGGTACAAATAAAACACCAAAAAGATGGACTGTCCAGCCCAAATACACCTGAGAGAAGTTATGTTTTTTCCAGACTATGAGGTGAGTACCCCGATAACCTGTCACCCCCAAGTCCCAATCCTTTAGATTCTAGGGTCAGCAACATCCATAAGCACCAATCACAATTTTCTTATTGATGTCAATTGTTTGTTTCCCAAATCACAAAATAGGTGCATATGGTCAGCAAACTACTGCCTTTTAACAATAACATAAACAGGATCTCTATCTGACAACTGTTTGAGGATACATAAGGAAGAGTTATGCAATAAGAACCAATTCTGCAACTCATAGACTAATATCACACTTGTTGTGAACAATAGATTTGCCTGTCCAGCCTCGTCCACAAAACGAGTAAACACAAAGGATCTTAATCCAACAGGAGCTAGAACTCATCCTGATGACAAGTCTGGACGGGCAAAATCTATTGTTCATCAAAAATGTGATATCGGTCTATTTAAGGCCACTTTTGCAAGTACAGTTCAAACTATATATTTGCATACACTTATACCTACAGATTTCAGAAAACACAGAAAAAAGAAGGAAAACCAATTCCACAAAATTAAGGTCTGACCTGGAAGAAAAAGTGAAGACAGTTAATGGGATGCGCAAAATCTACATCAAGTTTCCAGAGAATGGAAGTCACCAGAATCATTTAACTGGAGGTAACCAATTATAATGTTCACTATTATTACCATATGACGTGTTTCTTTGAAATGTGTTGGTTGATATAGTCCTGCACAGCAAAATGTTTCCAAAGCCAGTTATTTAATATAGCAAATCGATTTTCTCTGTTCCCAAATTGTAGGCAAGTGGAGTACAGCAGCAAACTGATCCAAAAGTTAATGAAAAAATCCAATATCTGGTGGGAAAGGGAATTACCGATGTGACTGAAATGAGATGACACTTGAGGGAATTCCTCACCAATGAGCTGTTCTGTGGGCAACAACTACCGCCTGAATACAACAATCATCGCTTCTTCCTAACTCTGAAAGATCTTCACAATCACATCTATAGAGCCATAGTACAGTTGAGATTCTCAAAATGTGATCAGACCAATGTGGCAGCAAAAGTGAAAGAGTGGCGAAGCCAGCATCCTGATGACTATTTCTTCTTTCGTCCATACTCAGACAAGATGCCTGAGGATGAAATAGTTCCACTAAATCTACAGAATGAGAGTGATGATGAAGCAGTGCAAGTTACTAGCCCTGCCTCAAAGCAAGCACTACTATTTGTCCATCAAACTGCTTGGCAGGGAAGGTTGTTGGCAGAGAAGGTTGTTGTCCAGATATGGCAACATCTGTCTTTTGGATGCAACCTATCGCACAACAAGGTATTCACTACCACTGTTCTTCACTGCAGTTAAGACCAATGTTGATTACTAAATTGTGTCATCATTTGTAATCCAACACGAGACAGCAGATGCAATCAAGAAAGCGCTTAAAATTCTAAAGGGCTGGAATCCAGATTGGAAACCAAACTACTTCATGATAGACCTTAGTTGAGCCTGAGATACAGGCTGTAGAGGTCATCTTTCCAGGTAAAAATAATAATTCAATCAAATGAATGTTTGTTTCATGTATTTGCTCGGCCCCACAAGCCATTGTGCTATAATGTAAATACTGCAGCGGATAAATAAAGGTCATTTATTTTCTCTTTTACTGTGGATGTGTGGTGGACTGTCAGGCTAGATAAAGAATTTAACCAGAGAAGCTAGTATCGGTGTGTTTGTTTTCTTGAGACCAAAACAGAATTTCAGTCAGTATAAGATTGAGTGGCATATTCATAAAAGGATGACATCTGCAATTTGCAAGTTAAGTACACAAAACACACACCCACACACATTTTGTGGATAAACTACATTCATTTAACTACAATACAATACATGATAAGTTTCTTACTATCTATGAATGAACAAGTGGACGTTTCCCAAAAAATATAATTGACAACATGAAATAGGCTTTAAGTTACATGTAGCTCAATCAAACAAAAACTACGGACAGCCATCATTGTGCAACAATGTCTTGTAGAAACCAGGGTGCACTTGTGTGACTTCCACCGAGAACAAGCGTGGGAAAGATGGGTGTCTAAGACTTCAAATGAGGTGTCACATGTTAAAGATGAAGTCCTTTCTCGTCTGCGTAGAATTGCTTGGGCAGAGACCAATGATAATAATGCTCACTAAAGCAATTAAAGATCTCAAGGCCAGTGATACCTGGAAGCAAAACAAAAAGCTTCAACAATTGTTTACTCGTACATGGCTTACTCAGCTACAGGTAATGTAAACTTGGATAACAGTCAGATATACTTAATGACTGAATAGTACAGAGGGCAGATAACTGGGAATTGCTAATCAAGTGATAGGGGTGCTCTAATCTTTCATTTCTAAATGAGACCATTACAGGCAGCAGATCCTTTGTTTGTGGTTATTAAAATTTGTTTAAGGTAATTTTCACCCTTAAGTGACTTGCACATTTTTGGCCCAGCAATCAGATGTACGTCTTCTATTGTGTTTTTACAGCTTTAATTACTATTTGTACTGAATTAATGTTTCTACTACTTTTTAAACTTTTCCACCACATTTACCTCACAGATGTCCTCTCATATAAAATTTGAGAAAATTTCCCACGTACGCGAACAATTTAAGGACAAATATCCTCATGGGCATGTTAAAACTTTGTTTAAATGACAAAATTTATTCTTAGCTCCTGCATCCCAACCAATTGATCATAACCCTTATGTCCAACTTTAATACGTGAACAGATAAGTAAAACTGAACAAATTCTTATGGAAAAAAAGAGAAGTATCTCTCACCTGAGCTGCAGGGGCCATTTGAAGGCTGTGAATAAGTTGGACATCACGAGATGAGCTTAGGTAACATCATTCAGAAGGTCTGGTTCAAGAGGGAAATGTACGCCTACAAAATGATTGACGGTCGCGGCAAAGTATGCCGGCCGTAAGCGCATTTTTAGTTTCATAGATTACAAATTCTTGGAAAAAGATACGAGTAAGCAGTAGACTTGTACAAAAGACGGGGACCTAACCGTGGAGAAGTACTTGTGACGAATTTGATATGCAAATCAAGTCATTGTGCATAATTAATGAGGTCCTTTCGATCCCTGTGAACGAGACTACTGGTGGCGTAATGTAAAAAACTCACATACTTTTTCGACAAATAAAACATTTTGTATCAAGAGTTAAAAAAACAATTTTGAACAAACATATGACTTAAAGAATTTGGTTTAAAGAAAACTGTTTAATTTACCAAAAAGCGGATTCGGGGGGTAAAATCGAAAATCGCGTTCAAACGGTGACAAGAAAAAAGAACAACATGATACCACTTGGCGGAACAAGGGGGTCAAATCGAAAAAAAGTACATCGGTGTGCAGTCAGTTTTTCTATTAATTTCTGTTTCTTGCCTTAGTCAAAATATACGGTTAATTTTTCTATTAATTTCTGTTTCTTCTCATTTATCTTCTCTAAAGCATTTTCTTTTGATTTCTTACCATAAGTTGATATAACACGATGTCATATCCCGTCTATTATCGTGTCAAAATACAAATATTTATTTTTCTCATCGTCTTTGATATTTATTTTATTTTCAAGTTTGGCAATTCTTTCCAATAGTTGTTCTTTGTTTTCTATCTTGACTTCATATTCTATTTTCTTTGTTTTAGACAATGGATTATTTCTCTTGTTTAACAACTTCTCACCGCATTTATTGGCATAATCTTCTATGTATCCGGTTTCTATTTTCTCGAGTGTTTTTTTGTCATTAGACGGTGCGTTCACAATTAAATCTATAACTGGTGACTTATCCTTATGTTTGTAAACTTGACTTTTATTGTTCGACAAATGCCATTTCATGCGTGTTTTTAAGTCTTCGCAAGTCGATCCGATGTATATTTTGCCGTCATTGAAAGTCACTTTATAGATTTTACCATTGGAATACAGACTGTTGAATCTAGCGTTAGTCAATTCCAAAATTGGTTGTTTTCGGTTGACATATTTATAGTTCAATTCTTTATTGTTAACATGAATGTAATCGAATTTTGTTGTCCGTGATAGTGCAGTGTACAATTGTTTCTTATCCATATGGCTTACGTCGTGAATGTTATAATGATCGTTAATGTCGCAACCCTGGTATTTGTAAACAGTTACACAGAAGCTTGGAATGAAACATTCTGCAAATTCCTTTTGATCGTACAGCTCTTTGTTCACTGCGAATGAATTATTTATTATATCTTGAATCTTGAACTCCATAGTGTTAAATACATGTTTGTCCTTGATGTTCTTAGTCGCGATGACCGGCATACCTTCGCAGACATTGTATTTTTCTGTTTTACCGTTATATTTGAAATCGACAGCGACGTATCTTTTGTTATTTTCTTTTATGAATCTATCACAGCATTCGGCATTTACTTTTATCCTCGTTGTGTTCAAATAGCAGATGTTTTTGTACAGTTTCTCTGGTTGTGAGAACCATGTTGTAACCTTACCGTGTCTCAAGAATTTGTCCAACATAACATGTGTTGTTTTGTCATATCTTGATGATTCCTCAATGTATTGGAGAGTTTCTGTATTCGGGCACATTTTTCTCACAGTTTTAGAATAAGTGTAATCATAATGTATTTGGCTACCGGCTTCAACAGGTTCACATTGATTGGGGTCGCCGAACATGTATATCACGTTATTGAACATGGTAAATGCCTGATATATCTTGGTCATCCATTTATTGGGTACCATGCTGAATTCCTCAATGAATATTGTTTTGTTCTTGAGACTGTTGACATCTCTTGCATGCCATTCACAAAAGTAAGAATCAAATGTGTGACACATACTATTGTCGTCTCTCAACCTATTCTTTACGTTTTCAATTGCTTTGTTGGTGAATGCCAGTACAATAGGATTTGTCGCCTCTTTGACCATTTTACAAAGCTTGGTTGTTTTGCCACTTCCGGCCTGACCATTGAAAATACATCCATTGCCGTTTTCCGTCTCAATCAATCCAACCATGTTCTCTCTGTAATGCTTCTCGAAATACACCAATTTAGTATCGGTAATATATGCTTTTCCTATCTTTTTGGTACTAAATGAGACATCTTTCCTCCGTTTGAATTTCTTTGCAGGATTAGTTATAAAGATACCATCAGTATTATAACCATACAGCACACTATCTTTGCCATGACAAGCTTCTATCAGCTGTAAACATTTCAATATCGCTTCAGATACAACAAACCGATTGATACTTGTATTGTCAGAGAATATGCGCTCACAAGTTTGTTCCTTGATCAAATAAATGTCTTTGTAATGGTCTATTGTTACATTTCTCTTGTCAGCCATTGCTCTGGTCCAACAACACATAGCAGTTTCATAATCAGTACAAGTGAACCCCTGGTTAGTCTTATTGTATTTTCTACCAAGTTCTCCAATGAAACTGTTTGCAAGCTTCTTGGCTTCTTTCTCGGGAATTCGTCAAATATATACTGTATGAAGCTCTTAAAAGTGTCAGGTTTCAAGGCCTTTTTCGTCGTAATCATGTACTTTATTTGTGATGTAGGCATGTTCAAGGTATCAACAAGATAAAACACCAAATTACTTGAATAAAAACCTGCTTCAATGTGAATGGGTGATCCATAGTTGTTCAAAACTGTTTCATCGATATAGAATTCACCACAGAGTCTGAGATCATTTTTGCAACCGAATGGCTCAATCACACTGTGAATAGTATAAACAGGTATTGGATGGGCGTTATTCAGCAGAATGTTTGGGTATGATTTGGATATATCAATGCTGACAACATCGTCTGGTATATCTTCTGTTGAGCACCATTGAAGTGCCCGTGGGTAATAATCATCCAACATCTGTCTTGCATCGACGTTATAAGTGGACAAAGGTAGATATCCACACATTTGTTTGAATAAAGCTGTTGCAATGCTTGTAAACGATTGATTACTCCACTCGAAGTCGTGAGTCTTGTACTTCTCAAAAAGTTTGTCGCAAATAGATTTCCTGATGTCGTACTCATTATTCGGAAGAAACATGTTATCTCGATGATCAACAAAGCCATCGAGTATTCCATTGTTGTTCCAATGCATGTATTCGACATATAATTTGGACGAGTTGATGTAAATATCAATTGCCTATGTCATTTTTGCTTCTTCGGGGAGGACAATGATATTATTCTTCTTATCAAGACAAACCAAATCATCCAATCGTTCGACTCTGTGTACCAATTCATGTCTTTGGGACCATTTCAACTCAGTCATATGTTTTAACAAAGAATTACATCCGTGGTCAGCCTTTGAAGCGGTCAATTTGAGTCTTTCGTCTGTGATGGGAAAGCAATGGTGATCTTTCACTATGTAAACGAATGTTACATCTGTTTGTGTGTTAGAATTAGTGAATGCAATGAATTTCCTGTACATCGAGTCAAAAGCATGGATTGTGAGGTTTGTATGACATTCCTTGGCCCATTCAATTAGCTGTTCAGTATTGATCATATCGCCTTCTGGTATGTAGTCATAAATCTCATTTTTCAACTTGTCGTAGGTATAAGTCTTGAATCCCTTCTTTCCCCTAACTTGGTCCCAAACATAATCAATGACACAAGAGTTTGCACCATATGATTTTATTGGCCTCTGTTTGTTCAACAAGTATGATTCCAATTTCAAATTACCCATCTTATGCTTCATAAAAAACTCCTTCCTGTGTGTAATGATCTTGCAACCTATTTGTACTATTTCTTGGGCTGATAAAAGTGTGAAGTTGTTGTTCAAAAGTGTGAAAACCATGAACTTGTACATATCATTTTTACTCAATCGTGGTACTTCCACGGAATAAGGACCATATGTTTTATCCTCTATTGTCATCCCATCGCGGATGTCAACGAACAATGTAATCGATATCTTCACCCGCTCACCGGGAATATTGTTGAGTCTCTTACCAAATAGTTTGGAAAAAGATGATCCCCTTTTAGCAGGTGATTTAGATAGTTTCAATTCCTCTTTCCTGAATCTGTTCAAAGACACGGTCATTTTAGGGTAGACAATGTAATCTTTCATCTTGCTGGCCAAATTACTGTATTTCTCATCGACAGCATCAACAGCTTTTTGTGTTTGTTTTTTTACTTTTTGGATTTTCCTTATTCTCTTGTCCAGGGGATTTTCATATTCTTCCAACAACAATTTTATCAGTTGTTTTTTGCTCATTTTTTTAAGATATTTCTTATCCATCTTATTACTATTAGTTTTGACAATATTTTTTTCCATTGTAATATATCTATATGTTTTTACTTTTAAGTGAGTTTCATTGTTGCGTTTCAGTAGGGTTGATAATTCAAGTGATCCCAAATCCTGGATCCTTTGAACTGATTCAAACTAAATTTCTTTGATGCTTATTTGACTGCCTGTGTTGAGTCTTACCGGCCAAAGTGTAGTTTTTACCATTATTGCAAACTTCACAGTACCACTCTTTATTTACCATATAATTGTTCTTATATTTCCGGAAAGCTTCTTTGGCTTCCTCTTTAGTTTCGTATTTTCTAGGTCTTCCTCTGCCTCTTTTAACAATTTGATTGTCCATTATATTGTACTATATATTATTTTTATCCCTTTATATATATTCTATGTTCCTCCATGTACTTGGTTATTTCATGGATCAAATCTTCGAAGCAGTTACTCATGATGTACCGGCATTCATTTTTCTCATACATTGTCTTCATTTTAAGCTGATTATTGGATACAGCGAAGATGCCAGTAGGGCTTTTGAATTCCAGGCACAGAGCATTGTATTTTTCAGTTGGATTCATTAACATTAAATCACATTGTCCAGACATATATCCTTTGTTATAACTTTTGATTCTCATATTTGAGCTTATTTGATTTTCACCTAATCCGGCTATCATTAACGCGTCTTCATATTTCTTTCTGATGAATGAAACAATCTTGTAGTGCAAATCATTTTCACATTCAATTAATAGCATGTTATTGCTTCTATCATTGAACTGTTTGTAATAACCTTGTTTTCTGATTGATGGTAATACTTTTGATGTAACCCAATGTTTGAATTTTACAGCTTCTTGTTTTTTAGAGGACAGTATTAGTGAATAAAATCCTGATTCATTTCATTCTGTTTGACCTGATGGACACTTTCGGTCCCTCTGCTTCCGACCTGATGGACACTTTCGGTCCCTCTGCTATTCGTCATTATTTTGAGGTCTATCGAGATTTTATCATCAGATACAACATAATTTCTAACCGCTCTTTGTGGATTTTTATAGTCAAGAATTTTGGCTATGTCTCTACCTCTGAACCATATATCATTTTTTTCATCAAGATAACAATCTATTGATACATCTAATTCTTTATTATCGTAGGAATATTTTTGCATTTGTATATTATATTATAATAATTTATTTTTAATTGATTTTCGACCTGTGTTTAAATATAGTCAGGAATAATAATATTCTTGGCTACATGGTAGCAAATAAGCGGTTGCAAGCCGTTGAAATATCTCTCAGTTATATATATGTTAGATAATTTTCTCTTTATGATATATCTTTTAAATCCCTAAATGGTATCCAACTATTAAATTCGTCACTATAACCCTTCCACTTCACCAAAGCTTGTTTTTTCTTGTAATCTCTGCGAATGACTTTATCGATACGGAAAACATCCTGTCTGGCTTTTAATAATTCAGGTTCATAAAAACTCCCTTCAATATCTTCACCTTTCAGATCCTTTATTTTGTATGTTATTGGATTAGTGTATTGAATCTTATCAACTGTGAACACTTCCTCAGTCCAATTTGGTGTATAGCCCTTGTCGAACACATTCCGTTTATACTTAGATATTCGGACCTTGTCACCAACTTTAAGTTTTGGTTTAGCTGATAATGGCTCCATATCACCATACAAATTGAAGTAAACAGTTCCTTCATTCTTTTTCTTTGAAGCCTCTGTAGGTGTCATCTTTATGCTTGAATGTTTGGTATTATTATACTGGTTCACTAATTTTGGCAACATGTCTAAATACTGTGTATTACCTTGAACAGTGAACTGCTTCCACATTTTGGATTTAATTGTCCTATTCCATCTTTCAACTACTGATGACTTCTCTTCGTTCTCAGTTGAGTACATCTGTACACTATGTTTCTCTAACAGGTCTTTCACATGTTTGTTGTAAAACTCTTTTCCCTTGTCGACCCATAAATATTGTGGTTTTCTGCCTTCCTTGAATATTGTTTTGAATGCTTCAGTGACAGATTCACCTTTCTTATCCTTCAATGGGACAATCCAACCATATTTGCTGAAGACATCAATAACCATAAGAAGATATCGATAACATTTATTCCATTTACTGAACTGTTGCATTTCAACTAGATCACTTGCCCATATTTCATCAATTTTATTTACAATCACACGCCGCCGAGTGAAATTTCGTTTTATGGGTGCATGTAATTCATCAGCTAGTTTTTCCTGCCAGTTTTCTTCACTCGACGGCTTTTTCCGTTTTTTGGAACACCAAGACCTAATTTCTGTTTTTTATCAATTAAGAATCTGGCTGTTTGACCCCATTTTGGCATCTCACCATAAGGAATCTGATCAAGAGATTTAATCATTGTTCTATCACAGTCTCCTTTGTCTTTTTTCATGTCATAACAAATATCGTGGTAAGCTGCTATTTCATCTACTTTATTGTAAGGCTGTACTTTCCACTTTAACACTTCTCCAGTATTTGGATCATATTCCAGTTGTTCATTTAACGGATTGTATGGTCCCATATACTTATACTTACTGGGTGTCCATCCAGCTTTGGGTTTAGGAAGCTTGCCAATCAATTTGTGGATATCAATAGCTCCACCGTAATCCAATCCCTTGATATCTGTTTTGTAACGAATATTTGGTCTCACTTTTGTTGATAGTTGTTTCAAAGCTTCTGATCCAACTTTTGAAATCGCAGGTTTTGCAAGTGAAAGTCCTTTATCAATCAATTTCTTTTGCAGCTTTGGATTTCTCATTGCTTCTGATGCATAATATCTCCCCATTTCAACTCCCTTCTTAGCCAAATAAGGAACACCATGTTCTAAGAATCCTGTTAGTGCCATATCTGCTGCTGAATCTAGTATGCCCGCCCCTTCAGACGGGCTAATCAGTTTCCCCGATTTCTGACAAATTTAGTCTTTGTGATTCCACATTCAGCACAAGTGCATTTCATCATAGTTCGACCATTTTTTGTCTTTTGATATCTTTCACTTCCAGGTACACATTCAGTCTGCTTCTTCTGTTTAACACAATATGATTTTACCATTATACCATTAAGTTAGATATTTTTGAAGTAGTCTATGATGAACCTGGAATTCATAGAGAAAGTAAATGAAATTATCTCAGGTGTCACCAAAGGCAATAAGCATTGTTATGTAACTGGTGATTTTAATTTGAATCTACTGAAGCATGAATCCCATTCAATCACCGCTCAATTCATTGAATCGCTTTTTTCTTTTGGTTTTCTGCCAATGATTACAAAACCCACAAGAATTACAGCACATTCTGCGACGCTTATAGACAACATTTTTACAAACAATACTACAGTATCCTTAAAAAGTGGTTTGATCATTAGTGATATCTCAGATCACCTACCGATCTATTCAATTGTTTTTGGTGATTCCTTGCGTAAAGACAGCAACAGCATTACTATTCGAGATACCAGCGAGATAAGAGTCAATGAATTTAGACACAAACTAGAAAATATTAGCTGGGATTTCTCTGATCAGGCCAACAATGCCAATGATCCTAATACCGCTTACAATATTTTCATTGATAAGTACACTGGCTTATTTGATACGTGTTTCCCTTTTAAAACTATCAAAGGTAAAGCTCTGAATTCCTTTAGGAAAACTTGGCTTACAAAGAGCTTACTTAGGTCAATCAATAAGAAAAATAAGCTATACAAGCAATTCCTTCATCATCGATCGAATGAAAAACTTCTCAAATACAAAACGTATAAAAACAAACTAACTAATCTTCTTAGAAATGCCAAGAGGCTCTATTTTGAAAATCAAATTGAAATAAATAAGACCAACATCAAGCAGACGTGGAGGATTTTGAATAATGCAATAGGCCATAACACAAAGAAGAAGTTGACATACCCGTTAGTAGCTGAAAATGGTGAATGCATTAACAGTAAAGAAATAATTGCCAACAAATTTTGTAAATATTTCACAAACATTGGTCTAAATTTGGCTGCAAAAATAGCCCCTGCCTCCAAGTCGTTCCATGATTTTATAAGCAGTGTGCCCTCAGACTCTCTGTCAACCTTCACTCATGTAACTGCTGAGGAACTCAAAACAATAACAAAAGGTTTTAAAGACGGTAAGGCCCCCGGACCTGATAACGTTCCAATTTCTATTATCAAAAAAACACTCGACCTCATCTCAGATCCGCTGTTATCAATTATTAACCTATCTTTGTCATCAGGAGTTTTTCCAGATAGACTGAAAATATCTAAAATTATTCCTATCTTTAAATCTGATAACGCTAGCTTGGCACAAAACTACCGACCAATTTCTATACTTCCTGCCTTTTCTAAAATCTTCGAAAGAGCTGTTTATAATCGTATATTTCAATTCTTAGTCGATAATGACATATTATTTAAACATCAATTCGGTTTCCGTCCTGGCCACTCTACTTCCCATGCTTTGATTAATTTTATGAACAAAGTCGCCAACGCCGTCGACTGTCAAAAATACTTAGCTGGAATATTTCTTGACTTATCAAAAGCCTTTGATACCCTAGATCATGCAATACTATTATCTAAATTGGAAGCATGTGGCATCACTGGGACAGCCCATTAATGGATAACTGACTATTTTTGTAATAGAATACAATATGTCCAAATTGATGATTTTAAATCCGATGCTTTAAGACAAATTTGTGGCGTACCGCAAGGCTCTATACTAGGCCCCCTCTTTTTTATTATTTATATAAATGATCTCCCAGCCTGCTCTAGTTCTAATGAACTCGAATTTATATTATTTCCTGATGACACCAGTATATTTTTTGAACATAGTGACCTGGATGTACTTACCTCCCATCTTAACGACCAGCTCCACAATGTTTCAACTTGGCTAAAAGCCAATAAGTTATCAATAAACGTCAAGAAAACAAAACTAATGATCTTCAGACCAAGGCAAAAAACGTTACCTATCAGTAGGCAGATTGTCATAGAAAATAATGTACTTGAACAAGTAGACAATACTAAGTTTCTTGGAGTTTATATTGATCAGCACCTTACGTGGAAAACTCATGTAAATTTTATTACGGCTAAGATTTCTAAATCTATCGGGTTACTTTATAAAGCTAAATACTATTTGCCCTCAAAATCTCTTCTTACACTATACTATGCCCTTGTTTATCCTTATCTTACTTACTGCAATTTAATCTGGGCCTCTACTTATGTCACCAACCTGCAACGAATTTACATACTACAGAAAAGAGCAGTACGGGCGATCTCCAAGGCTGACTATAGGGCTTCAAGTAAACCTCTCTTCAAAGTCTTGATGTCTTTAGTATCTACTCGCTCCAAGTAAGTTCTTTTATGTACTTATATCATCATGACGCTTTACCTACTGCTTTTAATCAAATCTTTCAAACTGGAAATCAGATTCATCAATATTCAACGAGATACTCTGACCTTTACCGATCTCATACCTGTAGAACAAATATCAAAAAATTTTCAATCCTGTTTCAAGGTCCTAGGATATGGAATTCATTACCGAGCAACATCAAAAACGCCCCGACTTTTAATATATTCAAGCGTGTGATCAAACCATTTTTAAGGGCCAGACAAGACACTACCTAATTACCAGAACAATTTATATATATCATTTTTGTCCAATAACACTCATAACTTAAAATACATGTCTTTTATTTATTTTTAAATACCGCCTAGTAATATTTAATGCCCGTGGGGGGGAATCTCTATTCCTCATAAGCTCTGCTTCTCGGAGATTTCCCCGCCACAGTCCTTCCTTCAAAATTGTATGTACACTTTAAATTTGATATTAATTAGCTATTTATTACCTTTTCTATTCTACTTGTAATTTTTTCTATGTGGCGAGATAATAAATAAATAAATAAATAAATAGATTGACACTAACATCTGTTGGATTGAATTTGGAATTGTGTATTATATCCAGTATAGATGTTCCTTTTTGTCTCTCAAGAAGATAGTATAAACACCAATATCCACATAATACTGATTCCCTTTCTTGTATCTCATCACCAGAGTATTCAAGTTGTTTACCGCTTGCAGCCATATACATTTGAACTTCTGTCGGCATCATTAAACCGAAAGAGTCGAAGTATTCACAGTATTTATCATTTTTGAAATTCCTATAACAAACCCAATGAGTACCAGGTCCAATTTTGGAATCAAGATTGACTATCCCACATTCATTGTTTTTTATTTGTCTAGGAAGATTGTCTCTTGAAAATACTCCTCTAAAATGTTTTATTCCAAGTTGTTTCACCCAATTGATTAATTCAAAGTTGGATAAGGGTTTGTTTACAAAATGGTTCCTAGTATGGGGATTGAATTGAATGGACTGTTTGGTCCTAGCAGAAGCCTTTTTCCCTTTCTGGTCTTTTTTTTTTTTTTTCATTCCATAACCGATTGGGTTATCCCATGTACCAACAACTGGGGGTGATTGCCATGGAATCATAACATGTTTTCCCCCACTTTTATTTTTTGGAATGTGATCTGGAACATGAACTGGTATTGACCGTCTAGAACGGCTGTGTTCAACATGCAAACCCTTTCCAGTCAAGGCTTTCATAAGTAGAGGAATTCCAATACTTGCCAAAAGTGTTCCAAGAAACCCACCAGACTGAGTTTTTGTTGGTTTGATAGCAAGTTGTCCACCAGACTGCATCGCATTGACAAGATCAGCCATTTGTCTCACATTCAATAAATTTCTAAAATTCAATAGTTGGGGCAATAATGAATCCTCCTTTTTGTTTCTTTCCAAATAATTTATCAATGCCGAGACTTGCTAATGAAGAAAGAGCACCTGTGGCTGATGCTGGAGCCGCTTTAGCTACTGCCTTACCTGCATATGGTAATAGTCTTGTTCCAAGTGAAAACAGTCT